>VWYK01006816.1:23667-60714 GCA_013399775.1 Semnornis frantzii | reverse complement strand
TTTCTTTTCTTTTTTCCTTTTCTTTTTTTTTCCTTTTCTTTTTCTTTTCTTTTTTTTTGTGTATTTGGAATTTTAACTACAAAGCAGATGTGTGCAATCTTTTCCTGAGCATACTGTCAAAGGCAGAGCTACATTCCTGTAGGTACTTCAAACATCCTTAAGTTAGAGCAAAACCTAGAGGCCATAAAATGTCACAAAGTTTGTGAGAGATAAGATAGTGAGGCAGAATTACCTGTGGGTGCCTGGGACTGAATTCCAAATACATCAACTCATACCAGTACTATGAACAGAGGGATTTAAAGTATGTAAGATAACAATGAAAAGACAAGAAAAGGCAGTTTGCAGAAAGCTACCTAATGGGCAATGTGAGTATAGAGCATGTAGTGTTTCACTGCTCCTTCATCATAAATTTACCTCAACACAGAGTCATCTACAGGTCCAGCCAAGAGTTCCGGCTCTAAGGCTGAAAGTGCCTTAGAGCATCTAAAAGGCTAAGAGTAGAGGACGTTTCAGAAGAGTCATAAAGTCAGCTTCCTCCAGCTCTGTTAAGAATAAATGTGAAACTCCATAGCATTTAATCCTATGTAATTAAATTCTGCTTGATTATCCTAAATTACACCTGTGATGCAGGCACACCGGTTGGCTGCTGCTGTGACTGAAGCTACTCTAAAACAAGTATTGCAAAAGCAATGCCTTATTTCAACAGCTCAGGAGAAAATGAATGTGTGTAACATTAAAGTGCATTCTGTCAGAGAGCAGATAAGTACTCTCTGCTGAATGCCTGCAGTCTGTTCGGCAATGCATGGACTGCCCCTTCTCTGACTGGCAAGTAGTAATTGTTTCCAGTGAACACCAAGGAGTTTAGAGGTATTCAAAAAAAGACTTCCTAGTACAGTGCAGTACAAGGGGCTAATTAACCTAAGGGACTACCTGTAGATTGATGAGTCTATAGTTATGAAAGACATCTCCAGAGAAGTGCCATTTTCCAGTAAACACTCAGTTCTGTAGCATATGTTGTATTTATGAAGTCTGTCTCTAAAACAAAAACCTTGGGTGTTTTTCTTCTTGTTTTGATTTCAAGGAAAGCTGGCAGTAGCTACTAGAGACAATGCCCATGTCCTTGACACCAGAAGAACTGGTTTACAATGATTAAGAAGCATTTGTGAATAACAAGATTAAGGTTTCTAAAGGCTCTTATCAGCAGTTAGGAGGTGATATGTTGGGATTGCCTTATATCTCATTCACAAAAACCTGCAGTGATACTTGAAGAGATAAATGAGGTTTATTAGTGTGAATGTTAATCTAAATACACAAGAGAATGATTTCACATAACCAGCTGTGGGCCAGATTCTCAGCTGCTGTAAGCAATGATTCCATTATAAGGCCATCAAAGTTAGATCTGTGTACTTCTGCTGAATATATTGTTGTAATGGCCTGAAAGTGTCAGGCAGTACCTGTTGCTGTTTGGTGCTTTCTTCTCCATCTACACTGTATGGAGGAACCCAGAGCTCAGGTCTTACTCTATATGATTGCCTACTGAAGTCTACATTTGTAGTAGTAACTGGTATATGGCTTTATGTCAGACCCATATTTGTCTTTTAAGGCAGCTAAACATAAATTATTTTAATGTGATAATACCTGTAATAATTTAAAGAATTGTATTTTCTCAGCTGGTATTGTATTTTCTCCGCAGGAGAAGTGTAAGGGTAAATATAGCTTGAAAACAACTTCTGTACTGACACTTAGGACTAACTCCCACCATACCTCAGTTTCATTTTGTCTCTTTTATGAACATGCTTTGAGATCTTCAGTTGCAAACTTCACTGAGTTTGCACACACAGACATGACTGTGGCTCAGCTACTCTAAAACAGATGGCAAGGTTTGTAAGATGTGGTTAAGCAACTGATGGTTAAATGAAAGGCAATGTAAAGGGAGAGCATATTTTACATTAAAACCAATCCAAAAAGCAACAACAAACAAACAAAAAGACAGAACAAGAAATGTCTCTTTAATCCTACTAAAGTTCAAGAGATAGACATTTTTCTACTCACTGCTTTATGACCTTAGATGCAGCACATAATTGTCTTAAAGGATTTTTTTGCTGTCCCGCAGCCTGTGCTTAACAGCAGTGCTACCTGGCGCAGCCTGAAATGAGAGAGGTATGCTATAATGAAAGATAACCTCTCTTTCAAAAGGACAATGTAATGCTCACTGTCAGGAGGCAACATTTATTGCAATCACACAGTCCCAAAAGGCTAGTTACCTTATTTTTCATCTAATTTTATATGCTTATGATTGAATTACTGTAGCAGGATCTGAGGAAACATGATGCATTGCAGTCTGCTAGATTAGCTCCTCTAGACACTGCTGAAAAAGCAGAGTGTGCTGGAGCAAGGTCACTCCTACTGTCATTTTCAGCACAAAATATGGGTTTACACTTTCATCTCCTCTCATAAACCAGCACAGGCACAGCTACTGATTCCCTCTAAGATACACAGAATGAAGATCTGGATGGAAGGGTTTTGTTACTTTCTACATAAATCTAATTGAGGATGGGGTTGTCTCGTCTGGAATGTGATGTAAAATTCAATTGCCTAGAGAAAAGGGTAAGAAATTGCAAGATTGGGTTGTTGAAAGCAATTTGCTCCTGTTTCTTTAATGCATGTGCAGTGCAAGACTGAGTGACACTGAGCCAGTAAAACACTAAAGTCCATTTTTAGGTGGTATCTCCTCCTCTGAAGGATAAAGCCTAATCAGCAATTACCATTGTAGTCACCTGAGTAGTGCTTTGGTATTTGCATTTTAAATAGATGTACCTTATTTGGAATGCCTGCTTCCCCAGTGGAATCTGCCAGCACTATTAGAACTTGAGTCCTAGTGAGGTTGCTCTTGGGGGAAGTCGGGACCTCCAACAATTTCTAGCATTGGCTAACTGGGACTCTGATACTGCACAGTAGGCTTGGTTACAGTGTGAAGTCACTGAGGCTTTTGCTTGAACATGCAGAACAGAACACAACAGAATCCAGATTTTCTAAATCCTGGCGTTCAAGCCCTTGTTATTGCAGGTAGAGGCATCGTAGCATCCTTTAGTTGGTCTTTGTCAATTAACTAATGTCAGCCATAAGCTGACCTTGGTCAGCTCAACATACTGCAGGAGGCCACGAAGATGCTCAGAGGGCTGGAGCAGCTCTGCTATGAGGACAGGCTACAAGAGTTGGGGCTCTGCAGCCTGGAGGGGAGAAGGCTTCGAGAAGACCTTGGAGTTGCCTTCCAGTATCTAAAGGGAGCCTACAGGAAGACTGGAGAGGGATTATTTACAAGGTCTTTTAATGACAGGACAAGGAGTAATGGGTTTAAACTGGAAGAGGGAAGATTTACACTAGATGTTAGGAAGAAGTCCTTTACAGTGAGGGTGGTAAGGCACTGGGACAGGTTGCCCAGGGAGGTTGTGGCTGCTCCCTCCCTGGAGGGCCAGGTTGGATGAGGTCTTGAGTGACCTGTACTCTAGTGGGAGGTGTCCCTGCCTATGGCAGGGGGTTGGAACTGGATGAGCTTTGAGATCCCTTCCAACCTTAGCATTCTATGATTCTATGATTCTGTTATTCTATGATGAAAATTATAAGGGAGGGTGTTGTTCATGGAATGTCTATCAGCCTACTAATTAAAGTTCTCCACAATCATAGTTTAACAGGAAGAGATTAATCATTCTCAGAGATGACAAAGAAAAGTGGTAGTTACACAGAGGAGAAAGGTAACGAGGGTTAAGAGAAAACTATTGTCACCCTTTTGGCATGGTTGCTGGTGATAGAGAAGCCTGTTTGCCAATGCACTGTGTACTATCCTTACATTTGTTGACTAATTTGGGAAAAGTCAGCTTTCTTTCTGAAAAGAGACAAGATCACAACAGAGCAGAGAACCTTCTACAGTTCTCAAGTCTTCCTCAGGTCTTCCAGAAACAGTTATTTATCCTAACTCTTTGAAGTTACCTCTTCTGGAACCTGTATTTGTAGCTGACTGGTAGACTTTACTGCCCCTTTTGTGCAGGCCAAATGACTTTAATGCTGCCTCTCGCTTTGTAGAAAGAAAAACTGACTCTCTTCTAACAAAAATATTATCACCTGCTTTAGATGTCCTCCCTAGCTCTGCAGTTTTCAGTAGCTTAGCCTAGATGCTATAGATCAGTGATTGTGGATAACAGGAATGAAGGTGTTTCTGTCTTCTTTAGCAGGCCATTTTGTAGCTGTAGAGCAAAATGGTATGTTGTAACTGAGCTGTGCTTGATGAAATACCCAAAGAACCATCAGGAAAGGGATTCATCTGCTTTTCCCAAAGTATGCCCTCTGAGCCAGCAGCTGTGATGACAACAGCTCTGTAACTGTACTCCTGGCCCTGCAGTGCTGAAAGATTCCTATAGGGTTGAGAAATCTTTAAAAGTAGGATTTATAGGTCTTAGGTCCTGCCAGACAAAATTCTGGTTCAGTCCCATAAAGAGAGAACGGAGTAGGAAAACTTGGCAATTGGAGGATCTCCTCTGAGAGTGATTTATACTAACAAAGAGGCAACGCAACCAAATTAGCTGCAATCTGAGTCAAGTTCCCCATACTGCTGTGAGTATAATTCATCCTCTCTGTGTATTTATCAGTTTTTAAGACAAGTGCTGCACGTTTTTTCTTTATAGAGGCAGCATGTGGCTATAAACTTCTCAGCTCCTTAAACTGTTTCTTGAGAATTAAATTATCTCCTTTTCTCTCTTTCGGTGGAATATGGAAACACCATCTGGACATGGCAACACTTAGGAGCACTGCTTGCTGCTTCCACTTACTAGGTTTATTCTGAGCATTAAAAAAGTCATTTTGTTATTCTTAATTTCTTTTATTTTACAGATTTTTGTTAGAGTCAGCAAAGAATTTTGCTACCAAGTCTCATGAAGTCATCTGCCTTTGCTTTGTGGCAGGTTGTCCTAAACTCTTTTTTTTTTTAATCTCATTTTAACACCACAGAGTCCAAAGAGTGATTTAGTAAGGTTCAACCTTCCAGGATGAAGAGGTCTACAACCACATTTTTGGAATAATTTTACAAATCTAGATTTTTCTGCATTACAATGTAATCATGGCACAAGCTCCTGCCCACACAGAAAAGTCTGCCCTCCTGAAGGATTCCACCTGCATAGAATATTTTAATGTTGATGAGTCTAAGTTACAAAAGACATAAACTGAAATCATTACTTTATAATGAGGGCTGCTTTAGCTGCATCAGCTCAGCATTTATGCTTGTTTGGGCCAGGATTCAAAACAGGGCTCATGTCCTTGATCAGTGCAATCTTTCCAAACCTGGTTGCTAACTGGCACCTCTCCTGCTTTCTTTTATAGATGTTTCAAGGGCTTTTTGCTAGAAACCCCTAAACAGCACTACTGTGAGGGAAAATAAAATAACTTTTAAGAGAGGCTGCAAGTGGTCAGGAAAGTGGGAATATTGGGTGATTAATCCAGCCTCATGTGTTGCATATCCCAGTGCTGTACAGCATGAGGTAAGCTCAGCCAGCAGGCGAATGGGTGTCAGCATCCTTTGGAACACCAATATAGAATCATAGAATCATAGAATGGTAAGGTTGGAAGGGACCTCAAGGATCATCTAGCTCCAACCCTCTGCCATAGGCAGGGACTCCTCCCACTAGTACAGGTCACCCAAGGCCTCATCCAACCTGGCCTTGAACACCTCCAGGGAGGGAGCAGCCACAACCTCCCTGGGCAACCTGTTCCAGTGCGTCACCACCCTCACTGGAAAGAACTTCCTCCTAACATCCAGTCTAAATCTCCCATCTTCCAGTTTGAACCCATTGCTCCTCGTCCTGTCATTGCAAGACCTTGTAAATAGTCCCTCCCCAGCCTTCAGATACCTGAAGGCTACTATAAGTTCTCCTGGATGCCTTCTCTTCTCCAGGCTGAAGAGCCCCAACTCCCTCAGCCTGTCCTCATAGCAGAGCTGCTGCAACCCTCTGAGCATCTTCGTGGCCTCCTCTGTACCTGCTCCAACAGTTCCATGTCCTTCCTGTGCTGGGGGCTCCAGAACTGTACACAGAACTGTACACATCCTGCACCATTACCATTGGCATCGTTCAGCTCAAGGATTTAAAACCCATCATTTTTTTCTTAAATGGGAGTAAATGTAAAATTCTGGGCATTGTTTCTAGCATTGTGGCTATATTTAGGTGGCATTCACTTTGTCCTTTTTTCAAAATAAATATTCTTCAAACCTCCTGGTATTTTATTGTCTCACAGGATTGCCTGCTGCTGTGGATAGGCTTGAATGCATTCCAAAGGAAAGCTAAATTAAACCAATAAAGTGCTTGGGCTTGTTGATGGATTTTGCTGTAACCAAGTAACACATTATTTTCTCTTTCTTCTTATGGCTTCAGTCAGTTTCACCTGCACTTTCTATAATGCTGAGTTTGGGGAACTTTCTTCCCTGAAAATCCTTCAAATCCTAGAGATACAACTTCTAATCACCAAATACCTTCACAAAGATATATTACTTCTAGCATATCACTCATGAGGAATTTTTGTCTGTAATATTCACCACAAAAAAACCAAAACAAAACAAAAAAAACCCCCAGGGGCTTCTATTGCTAGGGATTTACTTTCTGAATGGAAAGTAAAAATCTGAATCCTTTCTGCCTCAGTAAAGAAGATCATATTTGTCTTTCACTGTGAGTGAATCAAATCACATTTTGATTCAGTTTCTCCATTAATATGAGGGAACTGTGGGATCATCACAGAGACATTATTGGCAATAATTTGTACATCTATGTCTCTTTGAAGAGGAACAGCTTTAATATTTAGTATGTCAGGATAATGCTGTATTGAGATTGATCAGGATATAGGGCAGAGGCCAGTAGAGGTGTTGGTAAAATAAATACTGCACTGTTTAATTAGAGTTACAGAAAGATATGTAAAACCTTTTTCAGCCTTTCCCTAAATGATCATTTTCATGCTTTTGTCAAGTGGGGAGCAAAGCTGCAGCAACAATTAGTGGTTTGCCTATGGCCACATTGTGAGCCAAGTATCATGACCCCTATTTCCTTCCTCATATTGCAAGACAGCACTCCAAGGAAAAGCACCATTGGCTACTGGAACAGACCAGAAACGTGTCTAGCTCTGTCAGTGTGGATGGTGCATAATTACTCTCTTCAGGATTTTTGCAATAATGTACCCATCAGGGACAAGTCTGCCTAGCTCCTGCAATAAAAGGTTGGCTCATGCCTTCAGGCAAGAGAGTAATGAACCTCTTTCTACATCTTTCTCAATTCCTTCATTTAATCAGACCTTTTAACCTGTGCCATTTGGGCCAGACCTACCATCCCTGGAAAGCAATGCAGAATCTGAAGACAAGAAATTTTTATGCTATGGACAAGGAGACGCCAGGAGCTGTGTAAATTGATGGAAGATTTCTGTCATTCATAAAGCAACCTTTTGCCTACAAAACTTAACTACATTGCTGGTGTATTGCCTTACATATGGATACAGAAATCTTCCATGTCACAATAGCATTCCTGGAACCAGATTGCTCTTAGTTCTTATGCGGAGGTAAAATCAGTGCAAGCAATAATGAAAGTATGAAGCTTAGCTCTTCCCTGAATATATTTATTTATGAACTCTAAATCAACTCACAGAATCACAGAATGATAGGAGTTGGAAGGGACCTCTGGAAATCATCTAGTCTAAGTCCCCTGCCAGAGCAGGTTCACCTTAAGCAGGTTGCACAGGGCTGTGTCCGGGTGGGTTTTGAATGACTCCAGAGATGGAGACTCCACTGTGCCTCTGGGCAGCCTGTTCCAGTGCTCCACCACTCTCAAAGTAAAGAAGTTTCTCATCATGTTTAGATGTAACTTCTTATGTTCAATTTTGTGGCCATTACCTCTTGCCCTATCACTGGGCACCAGTGAAAAGAGACCAGCCCCACCCTCCTGTCACCCACTCTGTAAGTATCTATAAGGAGTGATAAGATTCCCCCTCAGTCCTCTCTTAACTAGGTTAGGAAGGCCCAAGTCACTCAGCCTTGCTTCAGAACTCAATAGTTAGGCAAATATATCTGCAAAACCTAAGTGGATTGCTTTCTTTTTCCCTTTATGTGACAAATTAATCATGTTATATGTATAGTAGTGATGGATTCTGTGTATCCTGAGTTGAATTCAGACACCTATGGTGCATATACCTACAGTCAAGTGGGGTTTATAGTAGTTGCTTTAATTTATTAGCCTTATTTATTAGAGTTCAAAGACATGTTTGGTAACACTGAGAAGGCCTCAGTAGCTGCAAAATGTGTCATGAGACACATGAGTTTGACTTCTTTCTCTGTCACAATCTCTTTTGGAGAACTCAGGCAGATCTTGTAATTCCAGCTTCCTAGAAGTGGTGAGAAAATAAAATCCATTACTGACGGCAATGCTCAGGTGTCTAGTGACAATAAGGGGCATTGATGCTCCTTAAATGGATACATTAACAAAGTGGGTTTGAAACATTCAGTGAATCTCCAGTCCATCCACTGCAGAAAAATTTTCCCAGCAGAAACACAGCTATTAGTATGCAGGGGAGCACTCCTGTAACAAAACCAGCATGTAAAGTGATTAAATCATAGTGGAGTGAGGAGTTAACAAGGCATGGCTGCACACGTTTGCTGTTAGCTCACAGCATCACGCGAACTTCTGTCTCAATAGCAATTCAGTAACTACTCTGTAATTACATCACAGGCTTTAATAAGTGTGGGGACAGCCCTCCCAGGTGCTGAATGCTCTTAATTCCCACCAGCCACAGCAGGAGCTGGAGGTACACAGAGCAGCAGAGTAGCCCTGGACATTATCGCTAAGATGGGACAAGCCTCCTGTGCCACCACAGTATTGCTCATTCCCTTTAGAGATAGACAATGGTCTGGTCTCCTGAACAAGGGATTGAATTTTGGTTTGTAGCAGTAGTAAAGTAGTTATGAAAAAAAATATAACCCATTTTGGCTTTAGGACATCATTATGTATTAGATGCTTTTAGAGCACTGTGAGTGTGTCAGGAACTGGGAGACTCAGAGCAGCTGTGAGGGGGAATATCATCCTGCAGCTTTTTTCATTTGGAGCATCCTTAGCCATGTGTGTGTGTGCACTGATGAGTGATATGGACATACCATTCTTCTAGGAGGGATCTGAACAGGGGAAAAAATGATTGTCAAATGCTACAGAGAGAGTATCTCATTAGGAGGATTTTCTGTTGGTAACACCTGAGTTAAATTAGTAGAAACTCTTTTTCTTGCTTTCGACAGACAAAGAAGCTGAAGTTCCTACTTAACCTCTCCAGGTAACCTCTCCTCTTAGCTTAGAACATCTCTAATGGACATCTGAGGAAAGCTTGCTGCTGTGTGTACAAGTATCTCACTTCAGGGCCTGAAAGAAACATTAAATGTACATTTAATCCCTCTTTAAACTTACTTATGTAGGAAGCCTGCTGCCTGACAAGATTTCTGCAGCATGTGAGCTTATCATCAACTATTAGGATCACAAAACTACCCATCATGGCAATGGCAAAGCATCTTAGAGAGTCTCCAGAGCACTTCTTACTGAAATTCAAGTAAATGCTTTGTAAGTGCAGCTTGGCATTTAGGTGACCTTTGAAAAGGATCATAATAAATGATGCCACTGAGGCAACCTAAAGAGACTTACTTAGATGCTGAAATAACTCCTAGTGCTGGAAAGTTTTATTGACCAAGTCAAGGGCCTATGGGTGGAGAAGCACAATAGGTACACAAATGTGAAAGGTTCCTTCCCAGACTTTACTAATGGAGTACACACCAGCTGCCAACCACATTTCAGTGTAGTCATGTCAATAGGTCTGAAGACCCCAGCCTAGGCTAGGAGCCAAATATAAATACTTCCCATACTGCAGATGCCATAAGTGCTAGCTCCCAGGTGGTGACTGGTAGGAAGAGGCTCAGGGGAAGATGTTTTCTACTTGCTATCCCAGCTGGTTGTGCCTTTCTATGCTTCACCTCACCTTGCTGTGAAATGCAATAGCCATCTATAAAGCACTTTATAGTATTTTGTCTCTGCACATCTTGAAGAACCACAGAACTGCATGTCCACGAGGGCCAGAAGACAGATTAGGTCACTGGGTGACTCTTATCTGTTCTGACCAGAATGGTCTCCTATACAAGGCTGATTACAACACTTGGGGTTTTGTATACTGGGTAGCAGGATGCTGTAATTAGTGCTTCCAGGCAAACTGTGACCTTTTAGAACTTTTCCTGGGGCTTATAAAGCTTAAATTAGTTTCTGCTGTTTGAAAGCATGCACAGACTTAATCTCTGGGCCCTATTTATATTATAATTACTATATAATTCACATTTGCATTCACTTGACTCCCTTTCTTACTTAACAGACAAGGTTGGCTCTTGCATCTCAGCTCCTTTGTGTGCAGTTCATGGGTCAGAAATCCCCTGGGATGGAGTGGATAGAGCCCATTCTCTCTGCCTCACATCCTCATATGACTTCAAAGTAGCAAACTGATATGGAAAATCCCTTTTCCACAAACAGGAGGTACCACAAGAGCTTTTCCTCCAGGAAAAGAGAGAATGCTGTTAGTGATTTGGAATTTGAAGCAGAATTTCTTTTCTATCAGCTCTTAATGATGTAGTTGCTACCATTTAAATGGTGGCTTTTGTGGATGTTCCAGCTACATTTTGTCTTCCTTCAAGTAGACCACTCTTCTATGCTATAAAATATTTCACTGTGTTGCTATACATCTTTAATGAGGTGTAAAGTACCCCTAAATACTCAGTGACATAAAGTGAGTGGAAAATTTTTTCATTAATGTTTAATAATTAAATTAATAAAGAGCACCTGCAATTTCCAGTGCATGGAAGAAAAGGAGGGGGGAAAAAAGGATTGTGAATGAAAGTGAAACTCCTGTTCCCTTTCAAATTACTTAATTCTGCAAAGCACTACATGTTCCTTGCTTTTACATACTATGATCTTGTTTTCTTTTTGACTCTGGCTTGTAAATATGAGCTGCCTGATATTGCCCAGAGGAAGGTGATCTATCATCTGCTTGCAGCCAGGGTTCTTGTCGCTTGGCCATTCCATATATATAAAATTTTATCTGAACTCCACTGGTAGGAGATAAATGACCATGACAACAGGCTTCCTTCAGTGCTTCAAATAAAGGAGCTTCACAAATCAGGCAGTGGCCTCCTGCGTGCTGAGACTAGGGTGCATGTGCGTTGTTTCCAGCTATATGAGCAACCTTGGTTGAGCTCATTATTCTACAGTGGATAGTACAGATGTTACCATCCCACAAGATTTAAAGCTTCCTCTAAGGAAAACTGCTTCTTTCACCTTTTTTTGCCAGCTGGACCAGCTGTAAGGTTTATTAATGGCTTTTGTTTTCTGTTTGCACAATCCTTATCTAGTCCCTTATTAATAAAATCAGTACCTTAAGGATATATATTTAAATATGAGAACTCATGAGATGAAAAGAGCATCCTAACCAAACAGTGAAGAACAATGTTATTTATGAGCAATTCTTCTTGGGTTTGGAAGTTAACATCCAGCATCAGTTATTACTTAACTGCCCAGGTTGTCTTTAGTTAGATGCAAGAGAAATTTATTTATGATAAAAGCATAAATTAATATTATCTGAATCTCTTTATGCTAAGCTTTTAATGGAATAAACACAAAATGTGCAGTAGGGTTTTATTCTGTCAGTGAATTGTAAGGAGCACTGAGAGGAGAGAATTTCCTTTCATGCTATGATTACAAGGAAATATTTTTGCCTTAAATGTACCAGCCATATGTTTATTAGAGAAACTGGTAGGCATGACAGGGGCTGCAGCACTCTTCCTCCCTTTCCACAGCCCAACCAGGACTTGGCTGCAGTCTCCCTATCATGATGGCACTGTCATTTGTGATACATTTTAATCATGGAATCACAAAATCATAGGACAATTCACATTGGAAGGAATCTTAGAAGGCCTGCAATGCAACCTCCTGCTCCAAACAGTGTCTGAGATGAGCTCAGGTGAGGTTGCTCAGGGCTGTGTCTAGTGTTGTCTTGAAAACCTCCAAGTATGGCCTTCCTAAGCATCTTGAATTATCCAAAGACTGTCAAAGGCGGGCAAGGAATACAGAAGATGCCAGGCACGTTCCTTCACATATGGTATTTCTCATAGGATTAGTATGTACTAATCCAGTAGGAAATTTTTATTTTAAGAAGAGGGACAAATGTTAAACTTTTTGCTTTCATCTCTTCTCAAAGTTTGCAGGAAGCCTGGATTAAAATTGAATTGAAAGAGGGTAAATTAATGAGGGATTTAATTAGAACTAGCAAGAAATAGAACAGAAATTGGAAAAAGGAGAGTCGGGTATGAGGATTTCTCTGTTAAGAGTCATTCTTCTATCTGTAGATCCAAACCAGTGTACTACAACAAAGTATCATAGCCTTTTGGGAAGTCAGTGGTCCCCACACGAGCTGGAGTGGTTCCTTCTTCCCTGTGGTACTTACATCTTACATGTTGGAGCAGGTCCAGAGGAGGCCACAAAGATGATCAGAGGGCTGGAGCAGCTCTGCTATGGGAACAGGCTGAGAGAGTTGGGGCTCTGCAGCCTGGAGAAGAGAAGGCTTCCAGGAGACCTTAGAGTAGCCTTCCAGTATCTGAAGGGGGCCTACAGGAATGCTGGGGAGGGATTATTTACAAGGTCTTGCAAGACAGGACAAGGGGCAATGGGTTTCAACTGGCAGAGGGGAGATTTAGACTGGATGTTAGGAGTTCTTTGCAGTGAGGGTAGTGAGGCACTGGAACAAGTTGCCCAGGGAGGTTGTGGCTGCTCCCTCCCTGGAGGTGTTCAAGTCCAGGTTGGATGAGGCCTTGAGTGACCTGTACTAGTGGGAGGTGTCCCTGCCTATGGCAGGGAGTTGGAACTGGATGATCTTTGAGGTCCCTTCCAACCTTACCATTCTATGATATCCAGACATACAGTCATGGTGCACTACTATGTTGAGGAGCTCTGCAAGCAGTTTCTCCTAACCTACCTCTTTTGTACTGCTGATTCTATCACTATAATGGGTGAACGTGCCTGCAATGTTTCTTGAAGGTTGTAGGTTTTCTGCCTTCCACTTTGTAACCGTCCACACACATTACTGCATTATGGCTTCTGAAAACCTTAGCCAAAGCCTTGTGAAAGGAAGGAAATGCTTTCACTCAGCTCACTCTATGTGACAGCTCATTGGATGATATTCATTAAGAAGCAGAGGATGGGGATTAGTGAAAGAATTGTAAGAGAAGGTTAAGCACCAGCTAAATGAAAGAAGGCAGTAGATTATGATGAAGAGAAATATAAGGCTAATTGGAGATCAGCAGCAGGGTTCATTAGGACCTTACTTAGATTGTTCCCTGGAAGCCTGGGAATCCAAAGCTGGACACAGCTAATGGAATTTATTAAGGCCACAAAGCTGATAAGCATCATCAGAAGGCAAAGAGAAATACTGGAGAAGCTGACT
Organism: Semnornis frantzii; assembly: GCA_013399775.1. Taxonomy (NCBI): domain Eukaryota; kingdom Metazoa; phylum Chordata; class Aves; order Piciformes; family Ramphastidae; genus Semnornis; species Semnornis frantzii. The sequence continues at coordinate 47,181 of VWYK01006816.1, read as the reverse complement.
GTCTTGCAGGGCTGGAGTGTGAGAAATTCATAGTACAAAGAGCAAAATTAGAGCAAAAAGAATTTGTCTTGTCTTGAAGCTCAAGAGTTAGAAATGCCTCAGAAGAGCAGATGGGTGTCTGGGTATGCAATGATGATCATTGGATGTCTGCAAACTGCCTGCCTGCTGTGATCATGGGAAAGGCAAGTGCTCTTTTAGGATGGGGCAAGGAAACAATGTTCTGTAGAACTGGGCAAGTCAGAGTTTCACTGTATAAGGACTGGCTAAGGCATTCTCTGCAGCAGAGTCCTGCTTATTTCTATTTAGGAATCATAGGAAATTTTGTGTTGTAAAGGACCTTAAAAGCTCATCTAGTCCTGCCTCCAATTCCCCAAGGAGTAACTGAATATAAACCACTCACATGAAAGAAGACAAGAAAAAGGAACATCATCTTATAGAAGAAAGCTAAAATAATCTATTTTATCCTACTCAGTGAGAACTTTGGGGACACATGACTGCTCTGACTGTAATGGGAATACTTGTGGTTAGGAGAAAACAGCTTACTGAAGCAAACCTTAAAAGATGAAGTGACAGCCAGTGTAGCTTCAAGTTAAAGGGCAGATGCTACCAGAAAGGCTAGACACCAGTAGGAATTGAGACACCAGTAGGAATTACACCAGTGGAAACAGTTACATTTAGAGGGTGTTTGTTGAGACTTCTATAACACACATTTACCCAAAGAAGCAAGGAGGGCGTCTTCTCAGGCCCAGGTCCCATGTTCTTCTATGCTAAAGAACATAACAGTGGGATGGAGCCAGCCAGTGTCAGACCAGCTTCTCACAGCACTGTTTGTAGGCACCTCTCAAAATCCTGTGGAATGGACTGAGGACCTGGCTGCGCTCATTCACTCGAGCAACCTTTTGACAAACTTATCAGACCTATGTTGTGCAGTATAATTAAGGACAAATCCCTTGTTCCCTTGCCCTCTAGACACTGCTAACTGAAGCTGCCTCGGAACAACCAGCTTTATTTCTGCTTTACATAAGGCATAGAATTTACTGCTAGTATCAGATGGGCAGAGACGAGCGGCACCATCGGCGTGGTTTGCGCAGTCCTGCGTGTGGCCCGAGAACAAGCAAGCCAGTGTGGGTTATTTTACAAGACAAGTTGCATTGGGAGAAGTAAAGATGAAATTAAAAAATTAAATGCCTTGGGGAGCAAGAACAGCAACACAAATCTGTTTGATGTTTGTGTCAACAAGGTTGCCAAAGCAAACAGCACGAACATCTGTCTGTAGCGTGGACTGGAAAATACTGTAAATGGGGAAAAGATTTTAATTGTAAGCAGCGGTTCACAGAGCTCCCCATGTCTTTATTTATTAGGCTGATAATATCACCCCAACATATGAACTTTATGCAGCAGGTATAAATAATTCATGGATTAGCAAATAAAGAGATCTGGAATCTGTACACAGAGATGGCTGTTGCCAATTATCTCACTTGTGCAGAGCCAGACCTCGCAGCTCCCATCGCTTGCAGCTGCTCTTTTAAATCATTCATCAGCGCTTAAGAGATATGCTGGTGGCGTTGGCAGAGAGTATTTGAATTTTCATTGTTTACACACTGTGAATTTAGCTTCTGGTCTGAAATTGTCTGCCACAGTGAAGCCTTTGAGAATATGGATGAGAAGAATAAGACAATTCCTTTTTTATTTTCTTTTCCCATTTTCAATAGATATAATTTTTATTTTTTTTTTCAATTTTACCTCATGTTCTTTTATAGTCACTGTTTTAATTTCGAAGCTTATACTGTTTTCATCATGAAAATACCAGGAATATTCTCTTTAAAGTATTACAAACCAAATGTCTGGTAAAAATTTCATTAAAAGTTGTATGATTTTCCATTTTTGTGCTGGAAATCTACACCTTACTACTTAGCTTAGAAGGATTAAGCAGAATCCTCTTGGAAATAATAAGGAAAGCTGCTTTAAAAATTGATGAGAAGCTGTGACCATACTTTTTCCTGTCAAATTACTGGGGAACAGACTTTCTGTGCACTTTCAGATCACAGCAAGTAGTACTTCCTTGATGATAAATGTCATTATAGTGATATGGCTTAATTTAGTTCTGGCGTGGATAATGACAGTAGTGTTTTTAAAGTCAAAGGCCTTATGATGAAGTCAGACTTTAAAGTGTATTAATTGAAAATCTCATTCCTGCAACTACAGATTTATACTGTTTTATTAACTGTGTGTCTGCTAGCTATAGAGTGTGTCTATACATACAAAAATTCTTCTCTCAATAGTTTTGGTCCTTTCTTTTAAGCTATAAATCACAGGATCATAGAATAAATATGTTTCATAAGTAAAGCAGCAGCATTAAAACTGTGTCAAGTTACTGGAGTTGGTGCAATGATGGAGTTGAGAAGAGGGAAGCAGAGCTGAGGGAAGCAGTTCCATCTGAGCACTCCAGCACACCCTGTCCTGCTCCTGGATGGATGGAGGGATGCAGAGAGGGATAATGGGGTCACAGAGCCCATAAGGTGCCACCTAGCACCCTAAAAATTTTGGAGGAGGTAGTAGGGAGCAGCAGTGCCAAGTCCCACATCTCGGGGTGTGTGACAGTGGTTTGTAAATACCCAACTGCGGCAAGGACCAGAGGAAAAAAATCCACAGCACCATTGTCTCCTCAGCATGCAGTAAAGTCATCTGCCCATGATTTGGGGGACACTCACCCAGGTTATGAGATAAGTTCTGGGTCTCTTACCTTTTCACATTGGGGGCAAAGCAGAGTGACATCTTTATTTTCTCTAAGTGAAGCACTCTGTGGTTTATTCTGCAGGGAGCACAAGCAAATACATCCAGCCTGCACCTGATGCTCCTGAGTACTCAGGACCTCTGTAAGCAAGGGAGAGAGTGTTTGCAAAGTTTCCAAGGGGGACAGGTAGAGACAGGTGTTCATCAGCACTCATTAAAGAACAGAAGCAGCAGAATGTGCCAGGGCTCAGAAGTCCCAGTCAAAACCCATGTGGAAAGGCTCTGGAGAGAGGAGACACGGAGCAGAGGATGTCGTCGCTCTGCTTCTGTCAGCTCCCAGCAGTTCATTGAACAAATTAGGTTTCACTCTCAGATCTGCAAATGACAGTGGATGGCATTTACCAGATGGCATGTGTAATGGGACTGTCACACCAGCAGGGTTTTAACAATGAAGTATAGGAGGCAGCTAGTGAATATACACTTCCTAAGTTCAAGAACTTTGTTCCATCCCTGTCAGGCCTTAGGTACTTGACTCCTGAGTGTGGACTCAGGAGTCCTATATATGTGTGCTAAGATACATGGTGTAGCATGTAACTAGGTTGTTTTACTTTAAAAATTAGCATTGAAATAAGCAATTTGCATAATTCCTAAAATAAGTTCTTTTTCTTCTTCGTGACTTTCAGCCCCCTCGCAAGTCAAATGCATTGATTAACTAGAATGTCATTATTGGGGATATTTAATATCAGGAATAATCTTTCTCACCAAGCTGATGGTTGCACCCCGTAGATAAAAATCCTTCTTTTCTCCTTTGTTGCAAATTAAAATTGAGCATCTCAAATGTCTGCCTTTTCAAGGCTACTGATACATATTTTTAGATATTTTTATTTGACATCACCTCAAAGCAAATATCTTTATATGGGACCTCACATTAAAACATTGATTTGGGGAGATGACAGTAAGGTAGTGAAAGACTAAAGAAACAAATATAGAAGGCATAGAATTTTCTAAACTACATACTGGCTTTATTTATTTAGTTTCTCACAAGTTTTCTACTGCCAAAACAAAAAAAAAAAAAGAAAAAAATGAGAACATGAAAGGTTTATGTGCATTGTATTCTTTATTCTTTTGTTTTTGTTAGGCATTTTTGTGTTAATTAAAGGACTGCTCTAGCTCTGATTGAAGTCTTTTGGGAGGGCTGCTTTTATTTTCAGTGATGATTTTATCATGGCCATGATGAATTGTTCATTAGGTTTGTTGTTTTTCCAGTAGGCTGGCTTCTGAGACTGCAGGAAAAAAGCAAGGCAGATTTATAAATAACTATGATCAGCATACCTATGTTTATTGGTAGATAAAAGGTAAATTCAGCTAAATCCCAGCGAGTAAAGCATGATTTTCCTCTGAGCATTATACTCATTTAATGGCATTCTAAGACAATCATAGAATCATAGGATGGTTTGGGTTGGAAGGGACCTTGAAGATCATCTAGTTCCAAACTCCTCCCCCGACATTGGTAGGGACACCTTCCACTCAACCAGATTGCTCAAGGCCTCATCCAACCTGCCCTTGAACAAATCCAGGGAGGGGACATCCATGACCTCCTTGGGCAGCCTGTTTGTGTCTCTCACCACCCTCGCTGTAAATGGTGAAAAGGAGTCAGACTGTTCGTGAAGAAGACTCTCAGTTGTTAGGAAACAAAAGTCAGGCTGCCATATCAGACAGCTGAATGATATCTAATACATTTTTCTGCCTCCTCTCTATAAGTAAGTTCTACATTAAACACTCTTGATAGTATGCAAGGGGAGCTTGTGTCTTGGCAGCAAGGGGAAAACATTCACCTGATGCTATCTTCCCAGAATCTTTTTTTTTTTTTCAATTGTGCTGAGGGACTTATTTCACTGGTGGACCCAGTATAGCTGACTCACAATAATCCATTTTTGTTGCCAGTTGTGTGCATACTGTCAGTTACAACATTTCAGGGACTTCTCAGCCAGCTCTGCACAAATTTCTGGTGCACATAACCGGTGATCCTGTAGGATTTGCATGCAAGTTGAAGGACTCAAGACATCTTTAAGGTGTGTGAATGTCAAGCCTCTGTAAGCTGTCTAATTTTGGAGCATAAAAAAATCAGAATTTTTGATATTCAGTGTAGTTCAATGGCAGGTTCCTGCTGCATGCCAGTAGCATGCCACCAGACTGTCAAGGCTAGAGCAAGCAGGAAACATGGTTTCTAACCACCTTTCCTCCATGGGTTTTTTATACAGACAGTTCCAAAATTTTGTAACAAGATGTAGAACCCAGAGCACTTGTAGCATCTTGCAGGAATCCTGTGTTCCAGACTACAGCATCCTGTGGTAAAGCCTGTAGCATTCTAAAGCCCGTAGCATCCCAAAGCCTGCAGTATCCCAGAAACTGTAGCATCCTAAAGACTGTAGCATCCCATGACAATTAATCCTGTGGTTCACTGGTGCATTGCAGAGTAATGATAACTCTCTTTCTATAATACTAACTGATTTCAGTACTCAAATCACAGAATCACAGAATTAACCAGGTTGGAAAAGACCTCTAGGATCGCCAAATCCAACCTATCACCTTCTAATTAAGAAAATCATGGCACTAAGTAGGGTCTGGGTTGATGAAAAGCTCAACATGAGCCTGCAGTGTGTGCATGCAGCCCAGACAGCATGCTGGCTGCAGCAAGAGCAGTGTGGGCAGCAGGGCAAGGGAGGGGATTCTGCCCCTTTACTCTCCTTGGACCCCATCTGGAGTCTTGTGTGCAGTTCTGGAGCCCCCAGCACAGGAAGGACATTGAACTGTTGGAGTGGGTCCAGAGGAGGCCACGAAGATGCTCAGAGGGCTGCAGCAGCTCTGCTATGAGGACAGGCTATGAGAGTTGAGTCTCTTCAGCCTGCAGAAGAGAAGGCTTCTCCTGCTTCCAGGAGACCTTATAGTAGCCTTCCAGTATCTGAAGGGGGCCTACAGGAAAGCTGGGGAGGAACTATTGACAAGGTCTTGCAATGACAGGAAAAGGGGCAATGGGTTTGAACTGGCAGAGGGAAGATTTAGACTGGATGTTAGGAGGAAGTTTTTTACAGTGAAGGTGGTGAGACACTGGAAAANNTTGGTGACTCCACCACCTCCCTGGACAGCCCATTCCAATGGGCAATTACTCTTTCCATGGATAAAACGCTGCATTTTTAAGACAGCACATGTGGTCTTTTTCAGTGTGGAAGCCAAACTGGCATTTAATCCATTTTAAAATTTTAATTCATTTATTAATAAACAGATAAATAAATAAATAACTAAATAAATAAATAAATAAAATACAAACCAAGTCAAAACATTTGCCAAACAGCAACACTTATCCGTAGCATACAAAATGTAAGTGCTTTGTGCTGTGATGTTTGCAAGTGATTTAATTGTGTTTGTGCTAATTTTAATGTTTACAAATCAGAGAAAGATGCATTTAGCAGTCCGTAGGGAAAGGGCTTGGAAACCTCACACGTCTTGGAGTCTACGGTACTGTCATTCATTCACAGACTCTTTCTAATATCAGGGTGATTTGCTTTTTAGATTACTCTTGCATGGAAAGTGAGTCTCAGGAGTCTTCAGCTCTGTGGAATTCAAAACCAGGTTCACAGGCATCTGTGTGTGCTCTGAGAGATCTTTAACTGAGTTCTTCTCTTCTTCTTTTCAAGGTCCCCGAGTCCCGATGGTGACCGTTCACAACACGATCAATGCAGAGAGTAAGAATGGACTTGAACCTTGCAATTATTTGGAGCTAAGTAGCCAGGCAGGACACTGAGATACAGCTGCTTTTTGGTGAACTTCAACTACTGTGGAGCCCAGACTCTTCCTCAATGCGAGTCTTCTGCACATCAAAGGCACTCACAGAGCTGTTGTGCTGCTGTCACATAAAGCTTTCCATTTGGGTTATGAAGGCACTGGTTTGGCCATGATGTTTTTTAGCAGCTTTTTTAAAAGCTCACAGTCCAGATTGCTGTCTCTTCTTGTTAGTCTTTCACAAATATTGATTTATGTCCTACTCTACCAAATATTTAGCTTTATGATTTTTTTTCTTTAATCACTCTGGTAGGGATTACCAGGTTGAAAGAGATAACACAGAGGAGTAAGCTCCACAAGCTGTACCTCTGCCTGATTTCCTGATCTGTTCATGGGGATTGTAGCACTTATTGTTTGGTGAGGCTTTTTCATGCTAATGCTTCACATCTCCATCAGTGTGAAGCTGGAATTATTACAAATACAGGATTTTTTCACTCCAGACCTTTACTACTGTCTGTAACCTTTTCCAGACTGGTTAGGACTCTCTGTAGAGCCCAGAGAACCAGGAGCTTTAGGGAACTCACACATGTAGCAATACAAATTATGCAGAAAGTTCAGGTTTTTACCCCAAGTCAGTGTGGCATGAAGACTCAGATAGGCAGCCCTTCACTGTCCCTTCTCCACATGGGTCTTAAATGTGCTCCTTTCTCTCGTGAGTCTCAGGAAACCACAAAGCAGGGTGTGAGACTGAGTCTTATGTGAAACCAAAATTTATCTGCTTCTGTCACTTTGATGGTAGCCTGTTCTCTTTCACCTTTAATGTAGTGTTTAGCACAGCCTTACTTTAGCCCAGTCCCTAAGGTAGGGACATTGTTAGGAGCACCTCATTTTTCTATCTTTCTGCACCAGTGAGCACTCATATCTCACTCTGTGCACAGGGCTGTATCAGGTCTTCATCTTCCCAACAAAGACCTGGGCTCAGCAGTGCCCTTGCTGAGCATAATTCTAGAGCAGCCTGGGTGATGCTCACAGCAAATGCTGCCAGAGGGCCAGGAGAGTTTCTTAGCTCTGGCCTGCAGCTCCAAATTCAGTCTCTTTTTCCTCCCCTTAAACACAAGACATCGATTTTCCCATAGAGATGGAGATGGCTGACTGGCTGTAACAGCAGTGCAGGATAGTCCTCTCACCAGCTGTGTTATAGCCTCTGGCATAGTTGCTGAAATATTCGTAGGTGAATGAAATGAGAGATACTATAAAACAGAAACAGCAAATGAAGGGCTTGAAAAAGTAACAAAACACACCAGAATTAATTTTGTTTTTGACAGATGCATATGCATAGCAGTTCTTACGTAGAGAACTTGCTCCAGTCATGCAGAGAACATATCCCCTACTGAAATTCATGATTTTCTGCATATGATTAGCATTTCCCTTGATTCCCTTTTTTTCCACATCATTCTTTTTTCTTTTGAATAAAGGCCATGCACGTTACTGAATTTACTTATTTAATATGAGCCCATTACTCTATAAAGGGAGTTTGCCTCTGTATTCTGCAATAATCTGATAATAGTGAGTTGCACTGAATATTATAGCATGCTTACATTTAATTAAGCAATGACCATTTGTACTCCACAGACTCAAGCTCCCTGTGGTCCTAAAGCAGAAAAGAAAGTCCTTTAGGAGATATGCCAATCTTTTTTATTTCCTCCACAGTCTTCCTGGCTTTCTGTGAATGCAATTATATGAACAAATAAACCAGCTTGACTAAATTCCCCTACGTGGCAAGCCCCTTTCTGCTGATAAAGCTACTTGTGTGTGCCATAATTAAATGAGAATCTTAATATTTAACTAAACGTAATAAGCTCTCGCTTTGGCACTTTCGTGGGGGTTGTGGTTTCAATAGAGAGGAGCCAAGCTTTTCAGAAGCAGGGTGAATAGTCATTGAACCAGTATGGCATTGCTGAAAGATCTGTGAAATGTATTAACTGGGAAGGGCATGTTTTTGTGCTGTGCCTGCCTGTTCAGCAGAGATGAGCAGAGAGAGCATGATAATCAGGTGCTGCGAGCTTTATTGGAGGAGCTGCCGTTACACATCTATTTAGCAGCGTGTCTCAACAGGGAAATTACAGTCAATGAAACACATCATTTGGTGCAAAACCTCAAACTCTCCTTGGATTCATATCACAGAGATAATGCCTTGAACCCCTTTGTTCAATTCTAGCCTGATGCCAATGGGATGAGCGCAGTAAGGCGCTCCCCAGATTGGAATTCTTTGGGAACCCCTAGGCCCTTGAATCCCTCTCCCATGGGGCTCAGGAGCCTCGCCATCACCAGGAGACCTTTACCACAGCCTGCTGAAATGTCTCCCAGAGATGGCCCTTTCCTTGCTGGCTGGAAAGGACTTACTCTTTCTGATGTTGAAAGTGGCTGCTTTTTTTTAGAAAGCGTTCAATGGTTAGTGCACATGGCCAGGATGTGGAGAACACAGGTTAAATCCTGAGAAGGGGGCAATCATCCTTTATTTCAGGCCCAGAGATTCTTTGGATAGGAGACACAAACAAAACAATTCCTGAAACACTATGAAAGCCAAGACCTCTCCAAAACCTGACTTTGCAGGCTTGCATGGTCTTTGTTCCTCTCCCCTCTTCCTTTGTCCACTCTTCTCTCAAAGAAACCTATGGCTTTCCCTCTTACAGAGTTTCTCTTGTGTAGCAGCAAAACCTTGTCCTGAAGCCCTCCATAGTCTCCTCCATTTCCACATTTACTAGGTGTAACTTGGGCATGAGCTTGAGGACTTCTTCACTTGATACCAAGCTTGGCATGGCATGTATGCATGGGGGGTAGATGTGTGACTGGGACCCAGAGTACTGCCTCAACACAGAAGGTCATGTTCCTATTTGATGTAAACCAGCTGAGTGTCACTGATTTCAGGACTCTTAGGCTTTTTGCCTAAGAAGAACCTGGAAGAGCCTTTAAAGGCTTGACTGAGTTAGACATCTGTGAGGACTAGAAGGAAATTCTTCCATGAGGAAAGTTGTGTTACAAATATCAAAGTGGCTATAAAACGTTAAAATGCTTTTTCACAGGCAATGCCAAAAGTTTTTGTGATTTTGTCCTTCTTTCAGAAATTTTTGAGCTGGAGGTAAATGAAAATGTGCAGCTGGCTGTAAATGACAGGCAAATGCCTAAGGTGGAATACATGGAAATCAAGATAGATGATTACAGTAAGTAGCACCTTTCCTGTCTCTGATTTGTCTCTTTTTTCACTGCTATTGCTGTGAAATGATACAGTCATCTTGGATAGACTGGCAGGAGAAGAAATTACTTTGACTCTCAATAAACTCACACAGTTTGCAGATCACTCTCTTAGGGTGTGCTACATCAGGAGATTATTACAGAGACAGGATTTGATAAGGATGCAGCTGAAGAAAGGCAAAATGATAGGACTGGGTTGTGGGGGTTTTTTTTTTCCTTTTAAAATTTTTTTTGGTTGAAATAAAAACCACTCTGGGAAATGATACAATGTGGTGCCCTCATTGTTTGGGGCATTTGTCCTAGCAGGGCTGGTGTATTATTTGAGATGGATTTGAAGTGGGTTACTGTATGTGCTTGCTGGCCACCTTTCAGCATACAATACTGAACTGCAGCAAATGAAGATGACTCATGAACAAGAGAGCAGAAGAGTCGTTCAGGATTCTTTGAGAAAGCTATATCACTTGATAAGGCTGGGGAAAAAGTACAAGTTTACAAGAAAAGCCAAGAGATTCCACCTGGAGTGAAGAAAGCAGAAACTTGGAGCAGTTTACATATGCAGCTGGTACATTATTTGCATAATCACTCCCCAAGTATCTATATGCCAGAGAGAGAGAGAGAGGAAAGCCTAGTGGCAAACAGCCAAATGTAAGCATTTTCTGCCAGTCTCTAGTTTTACCTGAAACAACCTAAATTCCTCTCCTCTGTCTGTAAGCAGATCTCTTACCTACATGGGGAAAGTCCACATAGTCATGCAATGGCTCCCAAAGATCCCAGTTTGTGTGCATGGTGGCAACTGTACCAGAGGAGGGAGGGGGAAAAGATCCATCTGAAAGAACCTGGTTTCCTAGTATGACCCATAATATTCCCTGTGCTAGAAAGGAGTGTACCTCTCAGATCAGATGCAGTGAAATCAGAGTAGTGAGGTGTGATATTCTCTCAGGTCAGATGCAATGAAATCAGAGTAGTGAGGTGTGATATTCTCTCAGATCAGATGCAGTGAAATCAGAGTAGTGAGGTGTGATGGTCTCTCAGATCAGATGCAGTGAAATCAGAGTAGTGAGGTGTGATGGATGACAAGTTACTGATTTACCTGGTATTATAAATGTGGAGCAAAGGCTGAGAGACAGTTGCCAATTGAAAAGGAGCATAATGGCTCTAAAATGTTCTGGTTGCCACATGGGCATTAGGAATACAAACCAGTGCAGGAAATAATGAGAATAGATGTGTATTTCCAGGCCTTATGGGCAGAAAAAGGTGGGGAAAGGACCTGTCATAAAGATCACATCTATCGTCAACCTGAGCCAATTCATAGTGGCACTGGCAGCTTATTAGGAATAGTTTGATGCTAAATTTCTTACCTGCAGGTACTGCTGAAATGCAGTTCTGGTCATTTCACCTAAAATGTGTGTGTGTAATAAATATGAGCTGGCCACAGCCATGTAGCCATTCTGTGCAGCTGTTCTTCTGTGCCCTCCCTGCGTCTTAAAAGCTTTAGGCTGGACAGCTTTGGGAGCACTGCATGTAGCGCTTAGTTATATTTAAAGTCAAGCAATGGCCTTTTTGGCTGTCCCTGGGCCATTGATCCAATTTGCAGCCATTAGCATTCAGATGGAATAACTAATTAGGCAGAGTGTCAGACAATAATTGCAAAGCAAACCACTTAAACCGCACTGTTCATCTGTGTATTAATCTACTGACAATGCTCCTAATACCGATTTAATTGCTGGGCCTTTGCTAATCTGGATTGCAGTTAACATTGGAAAATAAATGTGCTCTCATTAATGCAAAAAGCATTTGTGTGGCACAGGTTTTGGCTGTTGGTACAAAGCCATACAAAGCAGTTAAATGAAGCTTTGGTGAGCATGTTCCTCAATTACTCTGATTCAGTACCAGTATCACAATGTGGGCTTCAGCATGGCTACCTCCTGCTTTAGAAGAAAATTAAGCCCTCTGGAAGTTAGGATTAAAACACATGTTTCTCTATCTGCCTTCACACCATTACAGCAAAATAATCCTATTCTCTCCCCCAGCCACCAGACTTAATTGGGTTTTAAATTATCGTTTTCATCACTGATTTTCCTGCTCCTCTGCTAGCCTGAAATATTGATTTCTGGCTGCATCAGTCACCCAGCTGCCAACAAGGAAAATTATAGCTATTGCCAGATGTTAATTGAACGCTGTAGAAATGATGCATGACTGAACAGCTCACACTGTACTCCCAATTTACATTTCTTGTCACCATGGCTATCATAACATGGGTGTTTTCACTGACAACATCTGCGTTTCTAAGGTGTTATTTACCAGTGCTTCTGATGAAATGCTGTTTTGTTCCTACTCAGAAATGGCTAAGCTACCTGAAAAATCTTTAGAGTTACATCATCATTCCCACAGTAAAGACATGTTGTTGTTTGGGTTTTTTTACCTAGAATTGCCAATGCAGATCTTAAAGCCAGCAACGTTTTCGGACGCCTCACACTACCCCTTGCTTTTGGTTGTGTAAGTTCTCACTCATCCTTTCTTTCTGGTCACTTTATTTGGGCAGTGTGGAAACCCCAGCTGTGGTCAGAACCTTTTGTACAATGAGTATCAGACCAGACCACTTTAATGCCTTCATCCAGCACATCTATCCTTACTTGCTGTCTTACCTCAGAGCTGGGAGATGCTGGCCATAGGTCCTTTCTCTCCCGTGTCTGAGCCAAGGTTTCAGCTCTCAGGAGGGTGCCCCAGGAAAATCCTGCAGAGTAAATTATAGGATTTTATAGTTGTTCCACATACACTTGTAACTGCATAATTCTGGGGGCACAAACAGAATGAGGGGGAATAAAATATGGGTGTTGACTTTGTTTCCCAGTGCTCAGGTCACTCACCCTGAACCTCACAAGCAGTTTTAGAGTGGGATGCAGTCAGCCTTACCACAGCTTAATTTTCAGATGCCCTCATGCAGCAATCCTTCCCATGTAAGTGCCAGTGTTCCCTGAAGTGACAGGAAAGAGAGAGCTGGAAACATTTGAAGATTTCCATGATGGAGATTTATGTTTATATTTATATTTATGTTTATGTTTAGTAGGCAGGATTTCCTCCTGGCAGGCATAGCAGATGGATATTTCATTATGCAACATTTAGTAATAATAATACACATTACTGAGGTTTTTCTGGCAATTTGGAAAGAAACTGAAGGAGAGAAGTCAGACCTTGGAAGAATCCTTTTGGCCCTGGCTGTGTCCCACTGCCTCACTCTCTGCCAGGGACCACCTCACGAAAGAGAAGCCTCATGCAGGAGTGATGAATGCCACATGAGTGCTTGAACACCATCCTGCGCATCCCTCCATGAAGGACAAAAACACTGCAATAAGTATGTCCTTACATCACAAAATTACTGCAGAGAAAATGTACTTCATTATACAAGTGCTTGAGGAAGATTGGTACTCATCAAGCTAACAGCACTTGATTAGGCTGCCTCTGAAGCTGGATGTGCCTGGGTCTTGCTTGAATTAATGCAAATGCCTGAAGTCACATGAACATTCCAATCCTACCACGAGTTGTCTGATGTCTCCAAGAACCCCAAAAATGACAAGAAGTAGATGGAAGTGCCAGTGGCTCTACAGTAATCCCAGTCCTAAAATATTACTTGTAATCATCATCCATTTCTTGATTTTTCCAAGCTGTTTGGCTGAAGTGGGCTCAGTGTTTCAAGAGGAATGGCCTTGCACAGGATCAGGTCCTAAGCAGAAGGATGAAGAGAGAGTCTTGCCCCGCCCCTACAGCCTTCCCCACGAATTTTGGGCCAACCTGGGCATCTTTAGACTGTTAGTTTCATCACTTGAAAAGTGTCCTTGCCCTCTGTGTTTCTGTGCAGCTGGTGATAGATGTGATTGCCAGCTCCATCTACAGCTGCTCTCAAGAACCCTATGGGAAAGTGTGGGCTGGGCAGATGGGGACAATAAATGAAACCCTAGTGCTTACTAGTAAAGGAAAGACAGACAATTAATGTTTGCAAGCTTCATCCAACACACTTTGGCAGTGCCAGAGCACCCCACAGCCAGGCTTTTCACAGAAACCCCTCCAACAGAAAAATAACATCTTTGTTACAGAAAATAGATCTAGATTGGAGCAGGTGTGAAATGGGAAAATCCCTGCCCTGGTTTACTCACAGGAGGAATCTGCCCAGTTAGTGGTGTGCTTTCTAGGTTTGTTCACAGCCCAGCTTAGCACAGGAGTAGCTGCCGTACAAGGAGGGAGGCAGAAAACAACCTTCGGCTTCCACCCCACCCTCAAAACTCATCCCACACAACCGTCCTTCTGCACATCACTGCTGCAGAGACTCCACTGCTTGAAATTTTCCCTGCCTTGTGATGTATGTGGGAGCTGCCAGCCCACGTTGCCATGGCAAGCTAAGCTCTCAGCCTGGGGAAGGGCGTTTGGCCCATACTTGGTGCCGTTGCCTTTGCTCAGTGCCTGTTTCTGTTGCAGAGATGGGACACCTGGCAGCCAGATGGTAACGGAGAGATTCGAGGTGACGTGGGAAAGCGTCATGGTCAGCTCTCACAACGCCATCGTCCTGAAGTTCGACGGCCGTGGCAGCGGCTTCCAAGGCACCAAGCTGCTGCACGAGGTCAAGAGGAGGCTGGGCCTTTTGGAAGAGAAGGACCAGTTGGAAGCTGTCCGGTGAATGACACTGTTATTGAAGAGCCTAATTCCTTAATTGACCAACAACTGTCGTTAGTCCTGGTTGCTTTAACAGTCCGTAGGGGAGAGCAAGGAGATGGCAGGGAAGGACAATGTAGCCGCAATGTAGTCATAGAGTTGTGAGCAAGTGATGGCATGTGAGAGAGGGGTCAGAAGGAGAGAAACAAGCCTTGAACAGGGCTAAATTAGACCACACTTACCTGTGTCACCTGTTCAAAGCCTATTTCTTTTTAGCTCTATACAGTCATACAGCTACAGACAAGTAGGCTTGAATATCAGCTCCTATATTAATTACTTTGCTGGCCTAGTCATTGTGGGAGGAAAAAAAAAAAATCTTTAAGCCCTTAAACTTTTTAAAACAGAACAAACAGTGCAAAACCTTAAATATCAACTCCTGTCATGTTAGATTTATTCAGCACATAATGGTGCTGAAAACACTATCAGCATGGTGCAGTAGCAGCAGCTTTATTATGACTCTCAGAGATGGTGCAGGGCATTTGTTGCCCTTTCCTGGCCAAATCCAGCACAACAGGTTGCAAGATGAAATCAAACTTTCACTCATGTGGCAGAACCTGTAGCACTGTGAATTGAGATTGTCTCCATCATTTTGCTGCAGCCACCCCTAATTCAAGCTGATAAAAATCACATTTTGCTATATCTAAGGGGAAAATATTTTTAACCCATTGTTTCTCCTCTCTCACATTCTAGGACAATGCTGAAGGAGCACTACATTGACAAAATGCGAGTTGGCGTCTTTGGGAAGGTAATGTTCTCCCATTGGTCCTCAGTGCTCTCATAGTTATTTCATTGATGTGGCTAAGCAACTGAGCTAAACCCTGATTTATTGACTATGTCAGTGGTGATGTTTTTTATTGTTATTTAGTTTTGAGATAGGCTGCATCTTCCTGAGAGATGCTAAAGATGAAAGCTCTCTTTTTATCAATGTGTTTGTCAATTTTTTTTCAAATTAACTTCCCAGTGCAGAAAGTGACTATTTGTCAGAACAATGTTGTCAGATAATTAATTATTTTTTTTTCCCCTTGCAAACCTTCATTTCATTTTCATCTTGTCCCTTAAGGCCTATGGGAATGTGGATAGATCCAGCTCATGTCTTAAAAATTTACAACGCTATTGATTTCTGGGGCTAAGTCACACCACAGTGTGTGTCTGGCTGGGAAACAGTGATTGCCAAGTGCACAGAGGGTTTGAAATGTGGATGGGGCTGGGAGAGAAATTGTGTATTGTGAGAGATACAGGCATGGAGTGGGCGAGGAGAGCTGTGCTGTGCAGCAGCGTCTCTGCAGGGAATTGTTAACAGGCTGGTGGCAGATGCCGTAATTGTGATGTCCATTTTAAATAATGGAAGACTAAGGTAATACTTTGGAGAAGTGACATATCTGATCAGACTCAAGGCCATAATGTGAGATGAAAAGAGGCAAGCTCTGAAGCACACCACCCTCCTGCCTTTGGGAACCTGCAACGAGCAAAGAGCTCATGTTCAGATGCATCTGCCAAAGCCAGAGAGAGGTTCCTTGGTTTGTGTTTTTTAAAGGCAAGATATTAAGTGCTGTATAATGGCTGAGAGTTTGCTGCAAGGTCTCAGCTGCCCTGTTTCTGTTTCAAAAGCAGCAATGCCTCGTGGCTGGACCAGTGACATGTCTGGCCCGTTGTGTTTCAGGATTACGGTGGCTACCTGAGCACTTACATGCTTCCAGCTGGTGAAGAGAACCAAGTGTTTGCCTGTGGAGCTGCTCTCTCCCCACTGACAGATTTCAAACTATATGGTAAACCCCATCTCAGAGCCTATAGACCCTCTTGCTGACTACAAATTGCTGCTCTAACCCTTCCCAGTTGTGTTCTCTTTCTTCCCTGGGATCCTGCCTGCTTTATACTATGTGTCCTCTTAGGACTAGAGATAAACCCTTTTTTCCCTGCTCAAGAGCAATTTTGCAGTCACCAGTGAGACCAACCATGGTAGTCAGAGTAATAAAATTAATTGTATTACTCACTCCTTTTTAAACAGCTGGTTCTATACCCTTACAGCCTCTCACATCAACATGCACCACTGCCTTGAACATGGTTCCTTTTTTCCTGAGCCATCCATCCATGGGAGCTGTAGTCCAGCCTCCCCACCTCCTCCTCTGACAGCAGTTCTCCACTGCACATGCTACTTCCTCCCAGGGACACCAGTTCCTGGGAGGACTTAGTGCAAGTGAAAGTCACAGGACATAAAATCCAGTGCTGTTAAGCCAGCCTTCAGGTCCCACACAGTTATCCCTGAGACCAACAGAAGCTTGCAGTAGACTATTGGTGCAGATAGCTTTGTGTGAAAGGAGAAAAAGACACAACATGATAGGGTTCTTCTGTTCTCATATCTCAGTTGCATTAAGGAAAAAATAAAAGTCCTCCTGTGACTTATTTGGAAACCATAAATACACAATGATAATGACAGACTGCAGTTCCAAGCATATTCTTGGTGCATTTTCAAAAGCTCTTAGAAATATGTCCTGTGTAACTAAGGCAATGCTAGAAAAGGAGATAGAGTTGCAATATTTGACTCAGAAGCTGCAGTGTACTTGCTTATGACTGAAGGAGATCTTTTCTTCTTTTCTTTTCAAGCTTCAGCCTTTTCTGAAAGATACTTGGGCTTGCACGGGATTGATAACAGAGCATACGAGGTAACCGCACAAGCACTGCGTTTCCCTGATGGAATGTGAGCAGGGTGTTAACTCTTCCTCAGTGTTTTCCCTTTTGGAGAGGGGAAAAGAACATGCAAGATGGACTCACTACTAAAACTCTATATTTAAAAGGCATCAAGGTGTCCTTCATGCTGATTACTGCTTTTCTTGTCTTAGGAATAGCGATAAATACATTTTGTTGTTGTTGTTGTTGATCAATCTTCATGCCTGCTTCTCTGAATTGGGCAAATGCATTTATTCTAGTTTTACAGATTGAAAGAACTGAAGCTGAATGACTCAGATGTGCCCAAGTAGACATGATGTCATGACATCCTTTAAAGTTCATTCAAAGGCTCTTGTTGCTTTGAGGTGTAATTTTTCACCCAAAATGAAGTGAAGCACAGCTTCTCTTGGCTTTTTTTTCAATGTAAACACAGGTGTGGTATTACAGGTAGGCAGAACTCTGTGCCAGAGTTGAACAGGGTGTGAAAAAGGAGACATGGTATCAGCTAATGAAGATATTGTTTAGTACATATGATGGAATCAGTTGGTTGATGTCATCGTTCCTTCAGTTACTTGAAGTAAAAACCTAATGAAGAGTAGCCATAAACCCAAAATTTGCTACAGAGAAAACACTGTTTAGTCTACTAAGCTTTGTCTTCAGCTAGAAGACATGAAGGCAGCAAAGTTTTGGAACTTTTCTTACAGAGAAGGCAGGTAGCATCCTGTGTCCCTGCACTGGAGGCTTTTTCTGGCTATCTAAATACTGAGGTCATTGTCTCAGATTTTTTACTCATGATGTCTAGTTTATTGCAAACTCTTTTGGTCCTTTTAGAAACTTGAAGGCAGGTCAGTAGAGGGGAAAGCAAAAGGAAAAGAAAAGAGAGCATACTCTTAATGCATTGAAAATCTGGCCTGAGCAGAGTGGTACTTTTGGTTGACCTGGCAATAGCTGCCAGGAACAGCACCTGAGTGAGCTCTTTGAAGAGCATGGTGCTATTCCAGGTGGAGACCCTAACAGATACATATCTCCTACGTACCACAGATGAACCAGGAATTGCTTAGGGAGAAGAAATGTTCCTAACTGATGGACCCAACATGAACTTTATGAAGGTGACATAATTCAAGATGATGTAGACTCCAATAGAGCCATACTGGTGTGGTAGGTTACAGCTGAAGGAGTGGAAAGGAAGAAGTGCCAGATATTGGCATACACCATCACGAGACTTAGGCATCAAAGCCAGGAATCTGAGGATGAGAGCATTCCTAAAGTCCAAACGAAGAGGGAAGATCAGAGGACATCCTGGGAAAAAAATGCTAACACTTTCTATGTCCACATAGAGTGTGGGAGCTGCAACAAAGCCAGAACAGACTTGGATCCACCAAAATATCCAAAAACTCGCCACTAGCACCAAGGAAATATACAGAGCCATTTCTAATATTCAGGGGGTTTATCTTTTAAATCTTTACATTAACCTATCATGGAAAATGACAGTGACCATATCTTAATACAGGAAGGCTGGGGAGGGACTATTTACAAGATCTTGTAATGACAGGACAAAGGGCAGTGGGATTAAACTGGCAGAGGGGAGATTTAAACTGGATGTTAGGAGGAAGTTCTTTGCAGTGAGGGTGGAGAGACACTGGCACAGGTTGCCCAGGGAGGTTGTGGCTGCTCCCTCCCTGGAGGTGTTCAAGGCCAGGTTGGAGGAGGTCTTGAGTAACCTGTACTAGTGGGAGGTGTCCCTGCCTATTGCAGGGGTTTGGAACTAGATGATCCTTGAGGTCCCTTCCAACCTTACCATACTATGAGTCTATGATTCTATAATAATGCATGCCAATGTTTTTACTCAGCTAATTTGGCCTCCATAGCCAGGCGTGGAAAGTCTCTTGCTGTTGGGCATATATTTACTTGTCTTATGTGGAAACCACATAGTTCTGGGCCCCTCAGTTCAAGAGAGATGTTGAGGTACTGGAACGTGTCCAGAGAAGGGTGACAGAGCTGTTGAGGGGCCTGGAGCACAGTCCTGTGAGGAGAAGCTGAGGGAGCTGAGGGTGTTTAGCCTGGAAAAGAGGAGGCTCATTGCTGTCTACAACTACTTGAAAGAAGGTTGTAGCCACGCCCACCTAGTCTCTTCTCCCAGGCAACCAGCAACAGAACGAGGGGACACAGCCTCAAGTTATGCCAGGGGAGGTCTAGGTTGGATATTAGGAGGAAGTTCTTCATAGAGAGAGTGATTGGCATTGGAATGGGCTGCCCAGGGAGGTGGCGGACTCACCATGCATGAAGGTGTTCAAGAAAAGACTGGATGGGGCACTTAGTGCCATGGCCTAGTTGATTGGCTAGGGCTGGGGGATAGGTTGGACTGGATGAGCTTGGAGGTCTCTTCCAACCTGCTTGATTCTATGATTCTATGGTTCTATGATTCTATGACAGCAGGAAGATGACAACTTGTAAAAGACAGGATTGGTACGGTTAGAATCAATCCTATCATGTAAGTGAGGCAGAGCTAGGGCATGTGCATTTAAGCAGAAAAGGAAACTTGAGTTTAAGTATACTCTTCCCCGCCCCTATAAAGCTTTAACATCTGTGATTCAAAACATACATTCCTTTTGCCACTCCAAGACATTCTGTAGTCTTTTGGATTCTCCTTCAGACTTGTATTTTTCTGAACAATGCAGAGAAAAGTGAACTTGTCCTTCCTTTCTCTAACCCAATAGTCCCTCAGATTTGTATTTCCTCTATGCTTCTGATAGACAGTTAGGAGCAAAGACATTCTCATCACTGAACACTTGAATTTAGTATCAGATCCTCCTTCTGGCTGTCACAGATCCTTGAGGTTGGCCTTCAAACCATACCAAAGTCACTCCAGTTCTCTGAAGAGTTCTTAGGTGTAGGCACTCGGGCACACTTCATCAGTGTTTTGTATTCACTGGAGATTCAATTTGACATTTTTGATGTGTTCTGCAGTTCAGACTTTTGATAAACATTATCAGAACAGATGACAGTTTCTGACCTCTTCCTGCTGCTGATACCGAGCCTGGAAGGACAGGATGGATGTCTATTTTACCTACAGACTGATTTAAGTAGCCAAGAGAATATGCTGTGTTGGTGCCTGCTTGTTATCCCTATGATAAAGTATCAAGTGAAATTAAGTGTTTCTATTTTCTCCATGTAAATGGCTAATTTCTAGCAAGATTTTTAATCTTCTTGCAACCTTTTCCTTCACAGATCACCAAATTAGCACACAGAGTCTCATTACTGAAGGAACAGACATTTTTGATCATTCATGCTACTGCTGATGGTAAGTTAGCCCATCATTTGAGCTCATTATATGTCAGGATGGCTTTGATTTTCCTTAATTAAATTTGCCTCTTTAATGACTGTAATTTGTTTTTACAGAAAAAATCCATTTTCAGCATACTGCAGACCTTATCACACACCTAATTAGGGCAAAGGCTAATTACAGCTTACAGGTAGAGTATGTTTTTCCTTTTCTCATATTTAATAGTTATTTTCCAGTTTGAACTCAAACTGGTGTTAAGAAGCAAGCTTTGAAAAGCCACTTGCAAACACAGCCTGGCTGTAGAAATAGCAGCAGTGCATAGCCTGTGTCTGTGCACTCCTGTCCCTCTGTGGTACCACTATTTTGGTTTGGACAGTGGGAGAACAGTTAAGTTAGAGAGACATCTCTAAGGAATTGATGCCTGTTGACTTTCTTTGGGAACAACAGGCCAAATTCAGGATTAAATCAACCAGAAATTTTAAGGAAAGAAATGTCACTTAAATCTGAACATCCCACTGCAGACAGCATGCTCTGGTCTCTGGTCTAGAAAACTCCTCTTTCCACGGGGTTGCGTCTCTGATTTGCTCAATGACCTGTGACCACTACAGCTTCCAAAAAGAATCCATCCACACTGCTGGGGATAGTCCCTACCCTCTGCTACATCCTAAACCGCAGTCAGGAGAGCGCCCCTCGCCCAGGCTCGGCCGGTGCCCGGGACCACGCCGCAGCTGCCCGGAGCGGCCGCGGTGCTGCAGCCGCCCAGGTCTTACTGGTGCTTAATTCACTGAATTCCAGCTCCCTCTGGCTGCACTTCGGAGGAGCTTCACGTGATGGGTTTGCTCACTCCGTCGTACTCCAAAAGCAAATAGGGTGGAGCACAGACATCCGAGCTAAGCAATAAGCCCTGCGCAGCTTTGGCCAGCACTACAACGGCAGAGGAGCCCCTACACATTGCCCAGTGCAGAGGCATTAGGTGTTGGAGCTGGAAGGTACCAATGGGCTGGACACGCGTCCAAGATTAGTTAAGGACTGAATGGAGAGATAAGGAATCTATCTTGGATTGAGGTACTTGGAGCAGCAGGAAGACACCTCAGTCCTGCCTGCAAGCTTCTAGCCCTAGAAACTATTCTTTCCCCTTCAATGTCCCAGTCTGGACAATCCATTACGATCCTCTCATACTTCTTCAATGTGCACAGTAGTTACCTATTCCATTTAAATGAAAAGTTGCATTTAAACTATTTAGTTTGTATCTTCCAACATTCTTTTCTATTTAATTACTTCTCCAGCAAGCTTGATTTTCACTCAATGTCATTTTTGCCTTTAAAGCCCTCATCTTAGTGAGTAAAGCCTAATTAACATCTCCAAAGACTTGAACCAGCATTCTTTTTCAATTTTCACAAGAAGCAAGAACTGTTACAAGTGTGGTCAGAATGGTGTTAAATGGAAAATGCTCTTCCAACAAAGTTCCTTTTCAGGGAAGATGCAGGTCTGTACTCAGAGGCTGTGGTGCTTGGTTCACCCTGGACCTCATGTGCATTTACAGAAAGAAAGGTGGTGCTGAGGAGAAGCGGTGGGTTTGCAGGCCAGCTCAAGCTGCAGACCTGGGTGGTCAGTCCTGAGGCTTTAAGCTCCTAATGGTGTATTTGCCTGTTTCTGTGCAGATTTACCCTGACGAAAGCCATTACTTTAACAATGCAGTACTGGAGCAGCATTTGTACAACTCCATTGTCAACTTCTTTGCATCATGTTTCCAAGTTCAGGACAAACTCCCAATAGCTCCACTGAAAGAGGAGGAGGACGACGATTAACTCTACTTGTCCTTGCTAAGCACAAGGCAGATCTCTAACAATATGCAACTGGATCATTTTCCTGAAGAAAGAGATGTTACGCTGTTAGCATGTATTTAAAGAGAACTGAAAGCAGCTCATCTGCTTTACTTGACAGCAACTCCTTCCTAAATGGAAGAACATTAAGCATGGGGAACTCAGCAGAAACTGCTGTCTGAAATTAATCCTTCACAACCAACATCTTCTTTTTCGAGTTTAAGTTTTTGGTTTGGTTTGATTTGGTTTTTTGTTTGTGTGGTTTGTTTTGTTTGGTTTGGGTTTTGTGTGTGTGTGTGTGTTTCCTTTTTTTTTTCTTCTTTCTTTTGTGTTTTATTTACCACGAAGTGACTTCTAGCTTGAAAGTGGTTAAGAACACTGAACGTGATGGGACACCCCAAGAAATCACTTCGAGGACTGGAAGATTTAATTGTCTCTTTGCATTCAAGCAATCAAGCAGTAGCAGTGGAATCCATCATCCATATTAAGGTTACTGTAGTCAGCATCACACTGTGTCAGATAAAAGTTCTAACCTAATACATGGAAAAGATTATAGCACAATTATTTTAAAGATTACTGATTCATAGATACTTGCCTGCTCTTTCCCATGTTCAGAAAGTTTGCCACTGCTACAGGACATACAAATTCAGTTGTACTAGATACTGCTATAGTTACATTGATCTTTGCCTTCCTGTAATTAGTTCTTAATTTTGTATAGCTTTTACTTCTGTTTTCATTTGGTCTCGTGCTTACCTTATTAGCTTCTCAGCTAATTCTGGATGGGGAAAAAACAGTGAATTAGCCAACTCACTTTAGACCTTAGGGGCTAAAAGAGGAAATGGGGTCAAGGTACTCAGACATTGAAAACAAAAAGTTACAATAAAGCAAAGGAAATCTCACTTTAATGTTCTCAATGTATCCTTTGCTTACAATGTGGAGTATTTTCTTTGGCAGCCTTGGGAAATATGCACAGAAATAAAGCTAAATCAGCTTCACACAACAGTATTTTTATTACAATAGAGAAAACTATACAATGGTCACAACTGTACTTTTTCTTCTTTCAGTATAGGAACAGTTGGTTGGCAACCTGTCGGGGAGTGTCTAGATGAGGTTATGGTAGCAGGAATTTGTACCAGGTAATTCACAGATCATCTCATGAAGCCATTTAAACAGAACCAATGTGCAGAGATTTATTGCACATGCCATCTGCAGCTCGACTTTATTCCAGCTCAACGATTAACACATTTCAAACACGTTTACTTATCTCTTCTGCTC
>VWYK01006814.1:0-10384 GCA_013399775.1 Semnornis frantzii | reverse complement strand
CCAGGCTGGCTGTGTTTGGATGTGGTGCTTGGGGCTGTGGTTTAAGGTGAGTCTTGCAGAGCAGGGTTCTAGGCTGGGCTTGGTGACCCTGAGGGGCTGTGCCAGCCTGGATGCTTCAATAATTCTGTGGTTCTGTCCTTTTGGATGCCATCTTGCCCCTCAGGCATGCTGAGCACAGCAAGAAGCCCACATCCTTAGGCAAATCCTCTCTCAGTCACCACCAGAGTGGGTTGGTGTCTGATAACACAAAACCACCTTTCTGCCCATGCATCAGTGCCACACATGGACCTAGTTTTCCTCTGGCACTCTCCCGACAGCAGCCCCTCTGCAAGGCAGGATGCAGCCTGCTCTGCTCTTACTTCATTTGTTTTGCTCTGTGGAAGGAGTTAGAGATTTGCCATCCTGGACACCAGCTGTCCCTTTTCCAGGAAAGAAGTTTGTGATTCATGCTTTTCCAGCACTGTGGACGTGACACATGCAGCACATGCTGAGAGACACGTTAAGGCTTGAAGCTGCTACCATCTTGCTTCTGCTCCTTTGCTCCATGGACGTGTTCAAACACCACACAGCTCACCAGGGAAAGTTCCTCCTGCTCTCTTGAACCATCACAGTTCTCCAGCTGAAGGGAAAGTGGTTGCACCCTGTGAGGAGAAGTGATTGGAAACTGAGCCATTTGTAACAGTGGTTTCTTGTGGCACAGCAGCTAAGGAACGCTCAAGGAGATGGAGTATGGAGAACTGCAGGACAGATCCTTCCTGCTAAGCCAGGACATGCAAAAGGAATTTGTAATGCAATCCTGATCCAGTCTTTCATTTCAATGAGCACTTTCTGCTTGGCTTTTGCTATGTCCTTTCTGAAAGCACAGGCTCACAGGNCCTCTCCTTACCAGGCAGTGCTCAGTCCCTCAGCATCCTCACAGCCCTCCCCTGGACTCTCTCCAGCAGATCCCTGTCCCTCTGAAACTGGGGAGCCCAAAACTGAAGGCAGTACTCAAGATGAGGTCTGACCAGGGCAGAGGGACAGGAGAACCTTCCTTGAGCTGGGCAAGATGGCCTCTGAGCACATCTCATGTGGCCTCACCAGCAGCCGTGGTTGCAATGCTGTGATGAAACCAGACTGTCCTGACAAGGGTCCTGAGGGAAGCTGGAAGAAACAAAATGGAAAAGGTGCCCTGGCCAGGCCGACCCTCAGCTTGGGTTTTGAGAGCTGAACTTGCATGTTTTACAGAGTGGTATAACTCCTGGAGACTCGAAAGACTCTGAATAATTAAATGCAGTGAGTGTTTTGTAAGATGCCAGGGAGCACTCAGGCTCAGGAGGACTAGCTTTGAATAATGCACTCCTCAGAAACCTCCAGAAAGAAAAAAAAAAACATTTATGAAGTGCAAGTAAGGACAGCAGTAGCCTATGCACTAAGCTAAAAAGGTCTTTCTTTCTGTCCTGTCCTTTTTAGCAGTATTTACAGGGTACCTTATATCCTGAGCTGTAGCTCCAAAGCCATTTAATGCATGCACCAGGGAAGCAAAAGCTTTGCAGTTCAGAGGTTGTTTCTGATGCCCTTCTTCTGGCCCAGGGCTGAGCAGGACTTCAAGGCACCCCATAAGGATGCAACACAACAAGAGATCTGAGTCTCAAGAAACAACCTCCAGTGTTTTCTGCTTCTGCTCTACAAGTGATACTTCCACCTCAGTGCACAGCCATGCTTGGCTAGGACCCCCTCAGCTGAGCCACTGGGATGCAGACAACCTTAGAATCATAGAATGGGAAGGTTGGAAGGGAGCTCAAAGCTCAGCCAGTTCCAACCCCCTGCCATAGGCAGAGACACCTCCCACTAGCACAGGTCACTCAAGGCCTCATCCAACCTGACCTTGAACACCTCCAGGGAGGTTGTGGGGCATAGGAAACCTCCAGGGAGGCTGCAGGGCACAGAAGCACTGAATGTGATCAAGATCACGTTGGGTGCTTCTGTGCTCTGCAACCTCCCTGGGCAACCTGTGCCAGTGTCTCACCACCCTCACTACAAAAAACTTCCTCCTAACAGCCACTTTCAATCTCCCCTCTACCACTTCAAACCCATTCCCCTTGCCCTGGCATTGCAAGACCTTGTCAATAGCCCCTCCCCAGCCTTCCTGTAGCCCCCTTCAGATCCTGAAATCCCCTGTAGTGCTTATGGACAAGGTTTTGTGTCAGGCTTGGCAGCTCTGGGTTAGTATTTGGACTGGATGACCTCAAAGGCCTTTTCCAACCTGAAGGATTCTGTGGTTCCTGCAAGCCCTCCAGCTGCACGCAGCAGCACTTCGACAGCTGCCTCTGCAGCCTGATGCCACTCCAGTGCCCTGCATTCCTGCACACAGCACCACTAAGACAGTGGTATTTCCTGCTCTGGAGCCCTGCATTCCTGTCCTTTCCTCAGAACAGCTTTGGCATAAGCAAACGGCAGCCTCGGGAGGGAGACTCCACTGCAGCCCAGCTCAACCTGGCACACTGCAGCCCTGGAAGTCCCCAGGGGCTCTGTGCTGTTGGAGAGGCTTTGCACCAGGTTTTCCCCATAGACCCCCACTCAGCCATGCTGCCAGCAAAGGGGCATGGAGAGAGGCCCAGCCAGGACCAGCTGCCTCCTCTGTCTACCTTTATTTCCCCCAAAGGCTGGAGGGACTGCACTGCAGGAGGCTTTCAGAGTACAAGATCCCTGTGAGTGTTCCTCAGCAGTGCAGGTAGCTGCTTACCAACAGCCTCCCCTCACTGTACAAGTGCTGAGGCTCCTCTTCCTCTCCCATCACCTCCACAGCAGTTACAAGAAGGGATGGCATAGCCTTGTTGAACAAAAATGCCACCAAAGCCCCAGTTTTCAGAGCATTTAAAAATCCTTTGCAGTGTGGCTCATGGTTCATGTTTGCTTAAAGAATTGTTTAAACAGTTTGTGTTTGCTCAAGCAACCAGCTCGAGATCCTGGATCAGTCAATAAACCTGTAACTCTCTGCCTCCCTACAGTTACTTCTGCCCTGGTTACTGCAAAGGAGAACAAGCAGGCAAAAGTGCCACAGGCACTAAGGCAGCTGGTGCCTTCCGTGGGCAAACCCAGCAGCTCTGCCCCTGCCTGATGCCTGCAGACACGCAGGCAGTTGTGGCTGCTGAGCTCCAGAACTGATGTTCAGGAGCACATCTCCCAGCAAAATGATGTCCAAGCAAAAATGTTAGGGCAGGTGATAAAATGTGAGGCCAGGAAGTCTGTGGGTTACTGTCCTTATGGGTTTGTTAAAGAGGACCAAGGATCCCTCAAACTACCACAGTTAGATTACAGTGAGGCTCAGCTGGTGCAGCTGCATGAGGAGCTCTGGCTCCTCTGGCTAGGGCAGTACAGAGCAGAGCTCCTCATTTCTTCTGGAATGTAGCTTGGCCATAAATATCAATTCAAACTATGAGGTACAAGGGAAGCTCTTAAAAGAGGCTTTTAGACTGTCCACCTGCATTCAGGTCTTGGGAGGAAGGGAAGGGTTTGGAAGGAAGGTGCCTCCCTGCCCAGGAGAGAGGTGTTGAGAGCTTCACACAGACCTGGTGCTGGCACTGCAAATCTTTCCATCTGAAAACAGGAGCTGCTGAGGTTTAAATCACAAACACACAATAAAACCTACTTGAAACGAGTCCATGTAAACGAAGGGATTGAAAAACAGCTCTGTATCTCTGTCCTATTTCCCTTTCCAGGAAGGAACATCTCTTGGGTAATCTGAAAACAAAACAAAGCAACAGAAAACTTTACTTAACCTCCAGCTAATTTCCTAGCCAGGCTAAATTTAGCAACTCAGATTCTGTTTGGTGCATGTGGCTCCCTGCCCTGCGGAGGGATGCTCGCCCCTCGCCTCCAGCAGCCCTCCTCGCGCTCTGCTTCAAGCTGGCTGGTCGAGTCTCACGGCTTAGCATGAATTTTTAAGCTGAAATGTCACTTTGTGTTTGGAGGCAGTGGTGCTGGAGTGGCAGCAGGAGCGTGGACAGCCGAGCTCTGCGCCCTGGAAAAGCCCAAACCACCCACAGAGGGAACAGCTGCTGGGAACTGACTTTGCAACCAGCGGGCGAGGAAGAGAGCAGGGGGATGAAAACATTATCATAAAAGCTCCTCCACGCTTGTTTTGAAACAGTCACTCACCAGCTCAAGGAAAGGCAAGGCAGAGACTGGCCCCAAACACTTAGATTATTTTTCCATGAGTCAAAAGTTATGCTCAAAACAAAAATTAGCCTACAAATACCAAGGCCGCGCTGGTGCGCCGAGAGTTTCCCAGCACAGGTCACTGCTGCCAGCCTCCTGCTAGAGGGGAAGAAGAAAACAAAGAAAAAAAGATCTGACAAATGGTTTGGAAAGTTTGTAAAAACTTTCTTTGTTCCATCTGCCTCTGCCTTTCTGAAAGCTTTCGGTTTAAGGCCAGAGATTATTTGTGCTGCTGTCGGCTCAAGGTATATGCACTCGGGAAAGAAAAGCACAGTTGAACTTGATGGGCCCAGAGAAACAGTTCTGGGATGCTGTAAGAGAGTAACAGAAGCTCTCCACAACTGAGGGCAGGTGCTTCTTGGGGATGCAAAGAGTTGGGGAGCTCAGAGACCACGAGGAATTGCTGCTCCTCACACCTCACTGGGGGTCATGTTTTCCTCCCAGGACAGGGAGATACCTACCCAGTTAACAAGCTGAAATGAGGGCTGAGTAGTGTCTGCTGTTCACCTCAGTCCTGTGATACTGGAGGAAGAGGAGGAACAGAAGAGAAGAAACCATTTTTAAGGAAGTGAATTAAAACCCAAAACCACAATGACTTTTACCAGCACCAAATAACGCTGCTAGTGAAGCCCTGCCTGAGCCTTGTGTCAGGTCTGACACTGCCTTTGGTCCCCTGCAAGTGAAATGACTGCAAGGAGTGAGGATTGCGTGGGCAGACTGGTTAGGAAAGCTGATTTCAGGCTTCATTCCTCCACCACATCCCCCACACGAGACCCACCAGGACCTCCTGCCACAGCTCCTTCCCGGGCTTAGCCCTGCTGCACAGGGAGCTTCTGTGGCTGCTTGGCTCCCCAGCCCAGTGTCCAGGAACCCCACCTGATTGCAACCCAGAACCTGAATGCTTGAAGTGCAATGAAAGCTTTGTGTGCTCATGAACACAGTGGTGCAGGCTGCAGCTCTGCAGCTGTTGTGCTGGGAGGAGCAGTCCCTGGAGCAAGCACAGGCAGCGTGGCTCTGCTCATCTCACTCCTACCACATTCTTCTGTTCTCCTTGGGTTTTCGGTTTTTGGGTTTTGATTTTTTTTTTCTTGTTTGTGGACAGAAAAAAGATTTAGAATTAAATTGCATAACTCACTCTTGTTAAACTGCCTCCTCCCTGGAAATGGCCAAGGCCAGCCTGGATGGAGCTTCGAGCCACCTGGTTTAGTGGGAGGTATCCCTGCCCATGGCAGCAGGCTTGGAACTGGGTGACCTTTAAGGTGTCTTCCAACCCAAACCATTCCATGAGCACATTGCCTATTTTCTTCTTCACCTGAAAGGTAAATGTGAGCTTTTGCTACTCACACTAAAGAGCTGGAGCAGCCTGGGCTGTAAAGGGAAAGCAAGCTGCAGGAGATGCAATGTTGCAGCTCAGCTCTCCGTAATGCTCAGCACTCTTTCCTAAGCCCATAGCTGATCCAGTCTGAGTTCTGTGTTGCAGTGAGAAGGTAGGTCCCTGTCTGCTCTACAAAACCGTAGAGCCTCTGTTAGGTGAGTGAGGCTGTGCCAGACAGAAGCCAGGAGATGACTTAGGATTGTTTCCACTCTTTGCAGTAGCTCCTCCTGTCTCTGGCATTAACAAGTCAGCAGGCAGGGTAAGGAGCAGCAGCTGCTCACTGGTAGGAGACAAAGCAGCACATCATGAAAACTAAGTCTGAGGATCAAAACAAAAGGCAATAAATTGCTTTGCTGTGATAGTTCTATTTTTCATCTGAGGGCACCCAAATGTGGTAGGGATCTGAGGAAGCTGACTCAGGTTCCCAGAGTTAAGTGCAGCAGAGCAAGGCTTTGGCTAATGCCTCGCTGGACTTCTGTTGAGCAATTATTAATAGGAAACACATGAGGCGAGATAAAGAATTCTCTCAGCTGGCAGAAGGTGATAGAGATCTCAGTACTGCTGAAGCCATCAGCCCACAGGACTCTGAGGGCACTCAGCAAAAAAAAGGAAATGTCTTTTCCCTGCTATTTCCCCAAATAGTTGTGAGTGGAGCAAATCAACATCCGCAGAAGGCAAGAGAGGAAAAAAAAGTCTGCATTTCTGATGCAACTTCCCAGAGGTTTGCAATCAGAGTTTTCCTTGTGCTGATGTGTTTTAAAGAGATGGAAGTGCTCTGACTGAAGAGAACACACACACACATATATATATATATGTTTGTTTATGGGGCAGCTGAGCACTGCTGGGCCTTCTCCAGCAAATAAAAGAGGAAAATTTTCTCTTTTGCTTCCCTGTGTGGCTGTGCATGCCCAGGGCCTGGAAATCATTTTACTGCTCTGTAAGCTCTAATGCAGGAGAGTGGTGGATAGGTTGCCCACACTGCCATGGGCACTGAGTGTGGCAGTGCTTTCTCAAGTGCAAGCTTTGGTAGCCTTGCTCTTCCAGCATCCTCTAGCAGGCAGTTGCTCCCCTGAAGCCAAGGGAAAAGAAGACAACCAAAACCCAGGAAAGCATTTGGCTGCCACTCATGGTCTGGAAAAGCTGCTTGGGGCTGGAGAGCTTCATCCCCAGCAGCAAGTGTGTGTGCAGGTGGTGCAGCACCTACCCTGGGACCTTCACCAGCTCTGGGACATCAGTCCCTTGGGCTGCATTACACAGAGCCACAGCATGGCAGGGGCTGGAAGGGACCTCCAAAGCTCAGCCAGTCCAGCCCCCCTGCCAGCGCAGCATCACCCACAGCAGATCACACAGGAATACATCCAGGCAGGGTTTGAATATCTCCAGAGAGGAGACTCCACAACCCCCCTGAGTAGCCTGTGCCAGGGTTCTGTCACCCTCACAGGGAAAAAAAATCTCCCTCAGGTTCACATGGAACCTCCTGTGCCTCAGCTTGCACTCAGTGCCCCTTGTGCTGTCCCTGGGCATCCCCCAGCAGAGCCTGGCTCCAGCCTGCTGGCACTCACCCTGCACATCTTTAGAACCATGAATGAGGTCAGCCCTTAGTCTCCTCCTCTCTAAGCTAAAAAGCCTCAGCTCCCTCAGGCTTTCAGGGCCTGTTTTACAGAGGGCTCCTGACAAAGGAGAACCAAGCTGTTAAGTCCATTACATATCCTCCCCCATCTTGTGAAAGGTCACAGTGAGCCCCATTGTAGCTCAGAAAGTGGGAGAGGAACTCAGAACCTGTTTTTCCCACCAAGAAAAAAATAAGGAGAAAAAAAAAGAAATTAAAAAGAACAATTGCACACCACTTCCATGTTCTGAAGAGGAAATGGTGATTTGTCTCAGCCATGCTGCTGCCTGGGAATTCAGCAGCCTTTGGGCATAAAGGAGTTACAGAGCAAGCTGATCTCAAGTCTGGAAGCAAACAGGCTGCTTGGATTGCTCCTTCCCAGGGTAAATAAGCATTCATGCTTCACAGCACTTTCCACATGGAGCTGCAGTGTGTCTCTGCCCTGGCTGGTTTTCTTGACTCCCACCTCATGTGTGAGACCTGATGTGCCACACCTGAGAGATGCAGCCCTGCTCAGCCTGAGCAAAACAAGGAATGCACTGAAATGCTCTTGAATTCGGTCTCTTGAGCAGACAGGAGTCCCAAGGTACAAATTCATTTCACCACACGGGCTGGCTCATCCAGTGGCTGATGGGAGCAGCCAGGACAAGTGTCCAGCAAGTGGCTTTTCTTCACTCTGACCTTTGAAAACACCACACCAACGAGAGTGGCTCTGGAAAAGCCCCAGCTCCTCTTTCTGTTTTGTTCTGAACCAGCCCCTCCAAACCATACTGCTACCCTCCAGGCCAGCTCTCACCTCCAAACAGCAGGAAATTCTCTATGACAGCTCTGCTTTTGGGGAGTGGTTCCCATATTCCCTCTTTCCAACCCAGAGAGTGCATTCTCACCTCTGAGTAATGGTGCAGGTGCTGAAACCACCCCAGTCCTTCTGCACAGCATCACCTCGACCCCTCTGCTTGGCTCAACCAGGCACAAAAGCATACCAGACACATAAACATAAACATGAAAATGAGTTCAGGACACCCCAAAAGAGCACTTGCTCAGTCTCACAGCAGCACAATTCCATGATACTGCTTTTCATTGTTTCTGTAGGACTCCTCTCTATTGCCCTGCAGAAGATGGACCTGGCTTAGGCAAGGATCAGGCTCATCTAGAGAAAGAGGCTGAGCTGCCTCTCATGTCTGGGGCCACAGTCAGTTCCTCACCTGCTCACCAGTTATTAATGCTCTGCTTTCCAGGTACCTCTGACCCAGAGCCCCAGAGCTGGGGCTCATCCTGTCTGGGGTCAGCTACAGTTGCATATCCATTGGCTCTGCTGCCCACCTGGGCACACTGCTGCCTCATCTTCAGCTCCTCTCTCCCAGCACCCCCAGCTCCCTCTCTGCCTGGCTGCTCTCAGCCACTCTGTCCCCAGCCTGCAGCACTGCTTGGGGTTGTTGTGGCCAAGGTGTAGAACCCCGCCCTTAGCCTTGTTCAGTCTCATCCCATTGGCCTCTGCCCACCCAGCCAGCCAGCCCAGGCCCCTCCGCAGAGCCTCCTACCCTCCAACAGATCCACACCTGCTGCTAGCTCGGTGTCATAATGTCCAAGCAGCTTATTACAGGACACAGGAGGCAATAAGAGGAAGACTGAACATGCAGGCACCTCACGTTTGAACACCTTTTCTCTTTGCAACAAGCATGTGCTCATAAAAATGGTTCTTCACTTGTTTTAAGGCTTCATCATGATGCTTATGGCAGAGGGGGCCTGGATTAGGATTGTATAGGAAGTTTTAATGGTGTCATTTGATTGCTTCTGTGGAGCTGAGTCTGCCAGCCCAGGAGTGCCCTTTCCTGTGATGCAGAGCATTTTCTGACTGCCAGCTGGTGGCTTCACAAAGACAACTGTGCAAGGTCTGTGGGTTTTACTGCAGTAACAGTGGGCAAAGGCCCAGCTTGCTGTAGGAATGCAGACATGTTCTGCACATTGCTGCCTGCTGGAGAGGAAGAGGAACGGGCTGGGCTCCTTCAGAAGTGAGACAAAAATGCTCATTTCCTGTGCAGGAGCTTGCAAGAGCTTCAGTCTCTGCAGCCCTATGCAGGGCTTGAGCAGGGTCATGATTTGTAACAGCAGCTGCAGCCTCCTGAAATCGCTCAGGCAGGATGAGAGAGAGTAAAAAAGAGGCATTTTTAATTAGTGACAGAGCCCTGACAGCCTGAGCAGATTCAGCTGAGGGCAGTCTCTTTGAAAGGGGAGCAGAGATACCCTGGAGTACTGCAACCATCTCGGGACTCTCAGCAGAAGGAGGAAGAGGATGGAGAGGGTCCAGAAAAGTGATCAGAGGGCTGGGGTACCTCTCCTGGAAGAGATGCTGAGAGTGGGGCTGTTCAGCCTAGAGAAGAGAAGACTTCAGAGAATCCTTAGAGCTGCCTTTCAATACCTGAGGTGCACACAAAAAACCTGAGGAGGGACTATTTACAAAGACCTGTAGTGATGGGGTGAGGGGCAATGGTTTTAAGCTAGAGAAGGATGGATTTAGGTTGGACATGAGGAAGAAATTCTTTACTTTCAAAGTGGTGGAACACTGAAACAGGTTGCCCAGAGAGGTGGAGGCCCCATCCCTGGAGACATTCAAAGTCAGGCTTGATGGAGCTGTGAGCAACCTGATCTAGTTGGGTACACCCCTGCTCGCTGCAGCGGGGTTGCACTGGCAGACCTCTAGAGCTCTGTTCTAACCCAGTACATGCTCTGATCCCCTCTCCTTGCCTCCCAGCGAAGAGTAAGAGGACAGCCTGAGGACCTCTCTGCAGCAGAACATGCTCACCACGCCTGGTGACTAAGAGATGGTGGCTGAGGAGTCCCCTGCTGGGCAGCAGGCCGCCGGGCCGCTCACCGCAGGCGGCACAGCATATGCCCAGTTGGCCGCGCAGCCTTTCTGAAGTCATGGTTTAAAGGAGTGGCAGCCAGGCAGAAACTGGAAAAAGTTAGGTGCTGTTTGTGTGCTGCTTGCCCACGCTGCCACTCACAGCCCTTCATCGGGCTCCAGAAACCAGGAGAGGGCTCCAAGTGGGGTTGTTTGTAAACTTCAGTGCCGGGGCTCTGCCTGCTGGCCTCCAGCTCCCTGCGCTTTGAGGGCTGGAGCCTGGGGCAGGCTGGAGGCTGGGGCAGGTTGGAGGCTGGGGCGGGCTGGAGGCTGGGGCCTGGGGCAGGCTGGAGGCTGG
>VWYK01006807.1:0-12181 GCA_013399775.1 Semnornis frantzii | reverse complement strand
CCCTCGAGGCGTTCAAGGCCAGCTTGGATGAGGCCTTGAGTGACCTGTGCTAGTGGGAGGTGTCCCTGCCTATGGCAGGGGGTTGGAACTGGATGATCCTTGAGGTCCCTTCCAACCTTACCATTCTATGATTCTACGATTCAAGATGCAAGAGAAATTAGCTTTTGACCTGTAAAACTGGGGAGCAAAGTGCCGCCCCTCTCCCTCTGTCCCCAGTTTATTCTTGCACACAAGCATCTCCTTTCTGCTGCCCTCCACAAGTGAAATATTGCTTCATCCAGAGACAAAATGCTGAGCAAACAAATCTCAAGTCAAACTCTCCCACTCCTTCCCCTGCCACGTTCCCATCCACACATTTTTGTGCACCATTCCCGCTGCCTTTTCCCATGCCCTTTGAGGGGAGCAGGGTTGGTACTCTGGCTGTCGGCACAGAGAATGCAGCCCCACGGATGTGAGCTGCCTTTGGCAGGAGAAAGGGAGTTGTTAGGGGAGGGGCTTTTCAGTCTAGGCAGATGGTTTCCACCCTTTGCTGTGAGCTGGGGTCAGCAGAGTTGTTCTCAAAGGGAATGATGATGGAATCATGGAACTGTTTTGGTTAAAAAAAAATAAAAAAAAAGCTTTAGGATCATCAAGCCCAACCATTTTCTAACTCTCCCAAGTCTGGTGCTAAACCACATCCCTCAGCACCACATCTTTCATAAAATCATAGAATGGCCTGGGTTGGAAGGGACCTCAGAGATCATCCAGTTCCAGCCCCCTGCCATAGGCAGGGACACCTCCCACTAGTACAGGTCACTCAAGGCCTCATCCAACCTGGCCTTGAACACCTCCAGGTAGGGAGCAGCCACAACCTCCCTGGGCAACCTGTGCCAGTGTCTCACCACCCTCACTGCAAACAACTTCCTCCTAACATCCACTTTCAATCTCCCCTCTGCCACTTTATACCCATTGCCCCTTGTCCTGTCATTGCAAGACCTTGTCAATAGTCCCTCCCCAGCCTTCCTATAGCCCCCTTCAGATACTGGAAGGCTACTCTAAGGTCTCCTGGAAGCCTTCTCTTCTGCAGGCTGCAGAGCCCCAACTCTCTCAGTCTGTCCTCACAGCAGAGCTGCTGCAGCCCTCTGAGCATTTTCGTGGCCTCCTCTGGACCCGCTCCAACAGTTCCATGTCCTTCCTGTGCTGGGGGCTCCAGAACTGTTAGCACTACATCTTTGCATCTTTTAAACACCCCCAGGGATGGTGGATTCAAGCACCTCCCTGGGCAGCCTGTTCCAGTGTTTGAGAACCCTTTCAGTGAAGAAGTTTCTTCTAATATCCAACCTAAACCTCCCCTGGTGCAACCTGAAGCCATTTCCTCTTGTCTTGTCAATTATATGAATGTTACGGTGCTGTTTGATGAAGCCAGTTTGCAGGTGCTGAAGTCCAAAGTGGTGGCAACACAGTAAGAAATAAACCCCCCAAACCACACAGGGTTGTGGATGAGGAGTAATGCATGTGGCTTTTTCTATCCTGAGACAGTCCATCCCAAGGGGGAGCTGTGAAGCTTGGCTGGTAGCAAGGTAGGGGATGTAGAAATGTATTAGATGAAAATAAGAAGCATGCCGAGATAGCTACTAGGAAGAAGAAGTGCTAGGAAAAGAAGGAACAGAAGGATTTTAGCCATTTTGGAGAGGCACACAATATTATGACTACATCTGGCATGGAGCAGAGGGTTAGCAGAGTGGAAGGTGGTTGCTTTTTGGCTTTGTTTTTCCCTGCATGATGAAGGCCACTGACCAGTCGAACCAACTCGTGAAGTTAAATTCATAGACTCATAGAATTGTTTTGCTTGGATGAGGCCTTTCATTAAGTCCAACTGTTAAATCATCAGTTCACACCACCCAGGAACCTGAAGGACTCCAGCTTCTCTCTCCAGCCAGTGCAATGGACCTGGGTAAAGTGAGCCTGAGGGTATTGCTCTGGAAGGTGAAGAGGTAGTGATGCAGAACCACTGCTACATCTGCTTGTCCTTGACATCTGTCCTTCTTTGGCCAAGAAATCCTTGACCCATATAAAGATGGAGATGAGGGTTTGCAAGCCAGCATACACCACTGAGTTCCAAGCACCTGCCACAGGCATCTGAATTCTCTTTGGGCTCTTTCTCCAGGCAGTTCTTTTGTTTTCTGGCCCAGAGCCAGCAGAAGGACACTAAATGAGGATTTAATAATGAAGTGACTCATCTCAACTTGATCATGCTGCAGGCAACCAAGTCAAATCACTGTCTGGGAGGCTCTGTAGTGCTGTGATGCCCACTCATGGGTGAGGAGACCTGTGGCCATCACATGCACAAGCCACACTCAGGATGGGGCACCCCATGAGCAGGTTTCTAGCTGCTTCAGTTGCTTGTCCTGGGGACTTGGCAGTTTCTCTTGTGCCTGCCATGGGATTGACCTCAGGTCATTATTTTACATTGGGATAAAAGGCAATGGTCCCACATGGTCCAGAGGAATTCAAGAGAGAGGCAGTGGGAGTATTGGAGAGAGGAGCAGCTTGCTGGCCCCATCTCCCTTTCTTTCAGGCTAGTGAGCTGTGGTTTTGGCTGGTAGGGAATAATTTTGCTTCAGCATGCGCTTTTTCTCTCTGAGTTCTTCAGGATGCCTACAGGAAATGCCATGTTTAATCCCACATTCCATTGGATCCTAAACACAGCCATGAAATTCCATAAAACAGTACAAGATTGACATGGGAAAGGACCCAGCTGGGTGCCCTGATCTTGTGATAAACTTTGCACCCATGCAAAGTGCCACTGTGGTCCCTGCAATGAAGAGTTTCCAACGTATCCCCTCCAGATGGTAGATCTCTGTGCTGGTCTGCCAAGCTCAGGGACACATGGGCAAGAGTGCCAAGTCCTTTGAAAACTAATTGTTTGTTTTTTGTGGTGTGATTTTTCTTGTAATTTTCATCCCCTACCCCACTTTTGAGGGTGCTGAGCTATGCCATCTCTAAAGGTGCCTCTCAGAAAGCATCATCATTAGATGTCTAACTTTTTCTGTTTAAGTGTTTCTTGGGGAGACTTCGTCTGCTAGAGCACAAAGTTTATCTGGAGTAAAAGGAACCAACTTGAACATCAGCTTTAGGATCTAGAAGGACATGGTCCAGTCCAAAATAGAATCATAGAATGGTAAGGTTGAAAGGGATCTCAAAGATCATCTAGTTCCAACTCCCTGCCATAGGCAGGGACACCTCCCACTAGTACAGGTCACTCAAGGCCTCCTCCAACCTGACCTTGCACCCCTCCAAGGTGGGAGCAGCCACAACCTCCCTGAGCAACCTGTACCAGTGTCTCACTACCCTCACTGCAAACAACTTCCTTCTAACATCCACTGTCAATCTCCCCTCTACCAGTTCAAACCCATTGCCCCTTGTCCTGTCATTGCAAGACCTTGTCAATAGTCCTTCCCCAGCCTTCCTGTAGGCTCCCTTTAGATACTGCTCACCTCTGGCAGCTCCTTGGCAATGAGGTCCTCGTCAACAGCTCATCCCTTGGATCAGCCTCCCCTCCTGCCCTGTCTCTCCAGAGACTGCACATCCCAGAGGACTGCTGGGTAACATGGGGGATTTCCTCTCTGGACATGTTTTATGTCAAGTGCTAATGGTGTCAAACCTGGAACAGCGCTGTCAGCTGCTGGACTGCCTCGGCAGAGGATGGGAAGGGACTTTCACTTCTTCTATCCCTACCTTGCCACTTGCCAAGTTTTCCTGCACGGCTCAGTCAAACCAAGCCTTTCCCCAGGAGCATGTACAGTGGAAATCTGACAGTTTGGCTTCTTCCTGTAGCCTTAGTTGCTTCATCAGGCCCAAAGTGTTGACTCATCGCTCTATCTTCACGTGATTCCCTCGAAATAGCTTCCTTGAGGCAGCCGATGCGAGGAGCGGGCAGCCTCTTTGAGAAGCTGCCACAGTGGCTGCTCTCTCCAGTGTGATTCTGCTCTTTCCAAGGTTTTAAACTTGTCCTAGAAGCTTTGAGAGGAAAATCCTCTCCAGCAGTGGTTTTACCTAAAGGGAACAGCTCTTGGGAGTGGCTCAGAGATACAGCTGACAACCTTGCGCACTGCTTGCTGTCTGGGTTGGAGTTTTGAAATCCTGGACAAAAGGCTACTCATTCTCCTTCCTTCCTCCTGTCGGACACAATGCCAGCAGAAACGTGTGCACTTCTTGTGATAGCATCAAAACCTTTCTAATTTCAACTGCTCTCAGCTTTTAGGGTTGCTTAATTTGGCAGATCCAAGGGTTTGCTGCAATACCCCAGGGTGCTTGACCAGAGGAGCAGGAAGCAGCAATCGCTGCTGATGCTGGTCTTCGGGCTGACCTGCAGCCCATTGCTTACAGCTTTCCCAGCACTCCAGCCCCTCTCTGAAAGCTTCCACGCTGCCCTGGTGCCAGCTAGCATCACTGTCTAAGAATGAGAAGTAATTTAGTTCCTAAGCAACCTCTTGCCTGGCCTCTTGCTAAAGAGTGACTTAGCATTTTCCGAAGGGAAAAAGGAGACTGTGGATAGCAGTGTGTCAAGGCAGGTTCTTCTAATGTGCTTAACCCTCCAGATTCCAGTTTAATGAGCATCCAGCAAGCATTGTCCAGCTGGGTGGCTGCCAACGGGGTCAGGGTGCTTTGGGAAGCCAAGTTCAGGCCCTCTGGGGGGAGCTCAAATAAGGATTAAAATCAGAAGCTGTTTGGAGTGTTTCTAGGATCACGCGAAATGGCTTTTTCCTTATTTCTGCTCACTGCTTTCATTTCCCTCCTCACCTTAAGACATTTTGCTGTCTGATGTCAGTTTATTTCATCTTCCTTCCCAGCCCTTCAAAACCCCAGTAAAGTCAACAAATGTCATTTGAGAAACCGCTTCTGCTGTGGTGATTATTGGTTATATTTTGAATCCATCAATGCCTAAATGAATTAGCAGGTCACAACCCAGGTCTGAACATCTCTGTCTATCTCAGATATATTCCTACCACCACCATTAGAGCTGTTCTTCAGTAGATCAAGATCCCTACTGCGTTGATCCTTGTCCCATCCCCTCAAGGCAAAGCTCCAGGTGAATCATGACGTTCCCAGATTATTGCTATGGAGAAACCAGAGCCAAAGCATCAGGCTGAATTTGTATCTCCAGGGTAACCATGTGAGATGGGACATGCTGACTCCTGGCCTGCTGATTTTAGTTGGTTCCTCCTCCACTGAAGATTTCAACTCCTCTTTTGAGCTAGGAGGTTGAAGAATAGAGGAGTGTTGTGTTTTGAGATGCTATTGTAAGGAAAGGACAAGCACCTTGAAATGAAGATGTAGGAAATCAGATGGAGGAGGTCATCCACTCATACCCCAGAATCAGAGATTGGATCTGGCCTCTGGCAACCACCCAGTTCAACCCCTTTACCTAAAGCAGGGTGACCAGGTGCAGGTCGATTAGGACTGTGAGTATCTCCAGGGACAGAGACTCCACAACCTCTCTGGGCAGCTAGTGTCTGTATTTGACCATCCCATGGTTAAAAATAAATCTTTATTCTTATGTTAAAATGGAATTTCTGCCCACTGCCTCTTTTCCTGTCATTGAGCACCACTGAGACTTGGTCATCTTTCATTCCCCCCATCAGACACTTGAACACAGGGATAAGATTCCCTCTGAGCTTTTTTTCAGGCTAAACAGTCCCAGCTCTCTCAGCCTCTCTCATTTGTCAGATACTCCAGGCCCTTCATCACTTTTGTGGCCATTTGCTGGGCTCTCTCCAGCAAGTTCATGTCTCTCATAATGGGGAACCCAGAGTGGACCCAGCACCTGGGAGTGTTCCACCAAGACTGAGCAGAGGGGATGGATCCCCTCCCTCAACTTGCTGCCAGTTGCTAACACAATCCAGGAGACTGAATCACAGAATCACAGAATCAATCAGGTTGGAAAAGGCCTTCAAGATCATCAAGTCCTACCTGTCACCCAATATTATCTAATCAACTAAACCATGGCACCAAGTGCCACAGCCAGTTTCTTTTTAAACACCTCCAGGGATGGTGACTCCACCACCTCCCTGGGCAGCCCATTCCAATGCCAATCACTCTTTCTGCCAAGAACTTCCTCACATCCAGCCTAAACCTGCCCTGGAACAGCTTGAAACTGCGTCCCCTCGTTCTGTCACTGTTTGCCTGAGAGCAGAGACCACCCCCCACCTGACCACAACCTCTTTTCAGGTAGTTGCGGAGAGCAATAAGGTCCCTCCTGAGCCTCCTCTTCTTCGGGCTGCACAGCCCCAGCCTCTCCTCACAGGGCTGTGCTCCAGACCCCTCACCAGCCTTGGTGCCCTTCTCTGGACACGTTGACTTTCTTGACACAGTGACTTTCTTTGTTGGGAGGATGGGTTACTGGGTCATGGCCAACTTGGTCTCCATCAGGACTGCCCTAGTCTAGTGGACAAAGCAGTCAAGCTCCAGAGACCCACCTCACTTTCCTGTACTTAGCCCATACTTCCCTGGTTTGTTGATGAGCTATTTGAAAAGGAAGCATTGCTAACACCCTGAGCAGAAGCACCCACTGACTGCTCTCACTGAGCCACTCATCTCTACAGAGAGGCCATTCAAGTTGTTCAAGGGTGCTTTAGAAGTCTTCCTGCAGAGGCATACGTGGTCACATTGGATTGCAGAATGTCAGGGTGAGGTAGTGGTAGCTGCAACA
Organism: Semnornis frantzii; assembly: GCA_013399775.1. Taxonomy (NCBI): domain Eukaryota; kingdom Metazoa; phylum Chordata; class Aves; order Piciformes; family Ramphastidae; genus Semnornis; species Semnornis frantzii. The sequence continues at coordinate 5,490 of VWYK01006807.1, read as the reverse complement.
GATATTTTGGGTTTCTTGGAGCATTTCAGTCATGATATTTAATCACAGAATATTACAGGTTGGAAGGGACCTCCGGAGATCATCGAGTCCAGCCCCTCTGCCAGAGCAGTTGATCAAGGTTGGATGAAAAGCTTGTGCAGGATGCCACACACCAGCAAGAATTGGTGCTTGTTTTCAGAATAAGGTTATTTTATCCAGCCTTAACTCAACTTGGGTCCATTAACCTGGACCAGTTCCTGCTTGTTCTTGTCTCTCATGTGTCCAAATGTCCCAAAATCAGATAAATTCATTTTCAGGTTTTGCATTTTTCAAGACAAGACTAATTTAAATTAAGAAGTTTAAAGAGAAGCTAGGAGGATACAACAGCTCTGGATCCTGGGATGGGAGGAGGGATAGGGAGTGGAACATTGATGACCTCATGGGATGGTGCCAGCAGCAGGGAGAAGACAAAGGGTTTCTATGGAATAAGGTGTGATTCCACAGGATCACAGGATCATAGGATCACAGAATGTTAGAGGTTGGGAGGGAACTCCGGAGATCATCGAGCCCAACCCCCCTGCTAGAGCAGGACCAGAGAATGCAGTGCAGGCCAGACAGGAATACATCCAGACAGGGCTTGAAAGTCTCCAGAGAAGGAGACTCCACAGCCTCTCTGGGCAGCCTGTGCCAGGGCTCTGTGAGCCTTACAGTAAAGAAGTTCTTCCTCATGTTGAGGTGGAACTTCCTGTGCTGTAGTTTATAGCCATTGCCTAAGGGGCAGTGAAACCTTCTCCAGCCTGGCCCAAGTCACCACCCCAGCAGAAAGAGAGAGTTAAGGCTGGGCTCTCCTCTCAGACACTCAGGCTGACATCCAGACACCCTCCATTGTTTTTGAATTCCCTTGGATTTGCATCTTCATCAAAGGGAGGCTGCAAGAACCACCATGGCCATCAAAAGCTGCCAGCAGAAGCAGGATCATGCTCTAGTGACATCCAGCAATAGAGAAGATGTCCCTGGCAAAGCACAGGGCTTCTTTATTGATCTCAGCTGTGCATGGGGGTTTACCACTCAGGATTTCCCTTCGTACAGGCTGCCCCTGTAATGGCTGTTCTGGAGCCAGCATGTATCTCCTCGTCCACCCACATCTCCATTTCTGCCAGGTCTCCATGCTAAGCCACATCTCCCTTCTGTCCTCCACACAATGCAATGTGCACCTCATCTGAGGAGCAAATCATTTTCTTTTTCTCTCTCCTCCCCTCCTTTCATTGCTTTTGCAGAGCTAAGAGAAACAGAAATAAGAGCGACAGCTTGGTAGGCTCACAAAGCCAGCGGCCAAGAGAGCCTTTGCTGGAGGAGCTGTTATGCCAGGTCAAGTCACACTTTCTAACCACTCTGACTGAAACCAAAGCAGGCACAAATGTGTCCTTACATTAAGCAAAATCCTTGCCAGCTCTGGAGGGTTGGGTTGAAGCCCTGAGGAGCTGATGGAAGAACTGGGAGCAGGACCCAGGCATGAGCTAATGGTTGCTGATGACCCTGTTTACTGCAGTGAGTTGTCTCAATATAGTAGGAAAGAAGCACAATTAATGTTTATTCCCTTTTATTTAAGAAGAAAAAGTTTAATAAAATCAAACAGCATGCAAGGAAGGGGCAGGCACACTGCCTGGTTTGTTGGAACAGCTAACAGATTAAATTAAGGTTTAAAAAAAGAAGATAAATTAGAGAAGGAGGGAGAGAACAAGCATTTTCCATGGGCAGAGTTCATTCACAAGGCACTCATTTCTCTTGCTCTTCAGGGAGTGATAGGAGACAATTAGCTAATTGGTTTGGGGAGGTGACCTGTCAGTGACTCAAGGAGGGAATGTCTCCTGTGCAGTTTGACATCAGGAATATATTTTCAGCCCCTTATGACAGCTGTGAGCACCCCCCATTAAAATCAAGCGTGTAATGGCTGTAATAACAGCCAGCTTGGAATCCATCACAGTGAGGGGAAAGCAATGAAATAGCTGATAACAGGTACTGAACTGCAGCCTGAGTGAGTCCCTTCCCTTGTCAGGTTTGAAATATTTTGGAATTATCCTATCATTAACGCTGCGTAAGCACCTGAAGCCTTTCTGAAGTCGAACTCTGCCCCCCAGTCGCCTTTTTAAGCCCTTTGGTTCAGCAGCTCATCTGCCTGCAGAGCCAGGTAGCTGCCTGTCTTTGTCATCACAGAGTCACAGAAGGTCAGGGGCTGGAAGGGACCTCAAGGGATCATCCAGTCCAACCCCCTCGCCAGAGCAAGATCACCTAGAGCAGATCACACAGGAATGCATCCCGGTGGCTCTTGAATATCTCCAGAGAGGGAGACTCCACAACCCCCTGGGCAGCCTGTTCCAGTGATGGAGCCAGTGACTTGGTGTGAAGGGTTTGAAAACTGAGGTTTCAGCCCAAGCCTTTGGAAAGAAGAGCTGGTTGCTTGATTTGCTAAGAGGATGTGGATGTTCCACATTTTTTCTGTGAGTTAGAGTTATAGAATCATAGAACTGTTGAGGTTGGAAGAGACCTTTGAGATCATCAAGTCCGGACACTCACCTTGAGCTCACAATCCCACCTCTGCTGCCAAGCTACCACCACTAAACCATGTCCCTAAGCACCACATCCACGCATCTTTTAAGCACCTCCAGGGATGGTGACTCCACCACCTCTCAGGCAGCCTGAGAACACTTTCTATGAAGAAATTTTCCCTAATGTCAGAAGTTCTCAGGACCCAAAAGTCAATAGACTGTCTTCCTGCATTTGGGGTAGGACCTAAGCTGACATCTTTGAACCCACCAACCTGAACACCCTTAATTGTGTGCAAAAGCAATAGGCTGGGGGAAGCAGTGAGAAGGGAAAAGTTTAGCCAAGAAGGCAACCTTGTCCTGATGCTTTCAGGCCCATGCCTATGCACCTCTTGACTGCAGATCCCACTGGCGTAGCAAAAACTAAAACACCAAAGCAAGCAAGTTGCAAGGAGACAGCAGTCATGAGATAATTAGACAAAAGAAAGCAGGAAGTCTCCTTCAGCCCAAGTGATGTAATTTTCCACAAACAGCTCTTCATTCACGTGAAGGAAAAATAAATAATAGTTTTTAAAAAGAAAAAGGGGAAAGAAATGGTAGGAAGACAAATACAGCCTTTAGCTGCTGGTGGCTGGAAGGAGGAGCAGGTCCCAAGCTGGTGTGAGAAGGTGTCTGGCTTTTCTTGTGGAGGTAGTTGGTCCTTTCTGAATATCAGGTGCCTGAAAATTGCTATTATTACAAGGTTTTCACAGAATCACAGGGTGGTGAGGGTTTGAAGGGACCCCTGCAGACCATCTAGTCCAACCCTCCCTGCTAAAGCAGTGTCACCCAGAGCAGGTTGCCTGTGACCGTGTCCGGGCAATTCTGAATCTCTCCAGAGAAGGAGGTTCCACAACCTCTCTGGGCAGCCTGTTCCAGCGCTTTGTCACCCTTCAGGTATGGAATATTTCCCCTCATATTCAGATGGAACTTCTCTGTTCAGTTTGTGCTCATTGCCCAATGTCCTGTTGCTGGGCACCACTGCAAATGTTGGCCAGCACAGCAAGTCTCCATCCCTCCCCACAGCCCCACCATTCACTCGTGTTTCCATGTGCCAGGCTCTGTGTTCATGTGGCACTGGTACAGTTATTTGTGCAGGAGGAATGCCTTTGCTGGTGTCTGGGAGGGTCTGAGTTTCCCCACCAACAAAGGCAAGGATCAGCCCTTGGGGTGGAAAACACAGAAACTGGAGATAGAGTGAACCAGCACTCTTTAAGGTCCCTTCTAATGCAACCCATTCTATGATTGTAGGAGCCTCTGGTTCTGTGACTTTCTGACTGTGTGACTCTGACTTATGACTCTATGATTCTGATTCAATGTCTTAGAGCCTTCTGGGCACCTGGCACAAAGGAGGACATCTTCCCCATCCCTGCCATGCAAGTCCCTACAGGAAAATACGCTCTTGTGTCCCTTGCATGGAGGAGTTGGTTGGTGGTGGTGAATGGAGCCACTTCCAGTTGATGGCTGGTCACTAGTGGTGTCCCCCAGGGATCAGTGCTGGGACCAATCCTGTTCAATATCTTTACTGGTGATCTAGGCAAGGGAATCGAGTCCACTCTTAGTAAGTTTGCAGATGACACCCAAGTTGGGAGCAAGTGTCAATCTGTTCCAGGGTAGGAGAGCTTTGCAGAGGGCTTCATAGATGGGCAGAGTCCAATAGCATGAATTTAACAAGGCTAAGTACCAGGTTCTACACTTTGGCAACTCCACACAGCACTACAGGCTGGGGATAGAGTGGCTGGGGAGCAGCCAGGCAGAAAGGGNAGTGGCTGGAGAGCAGCCAGGCAGAAAGGGACCTGGGGGTACTGATTGACAGTGTCTGAACATGAACTAGCAGTGTGCTCAGGTGGCCAAGAAGGCCACTGGAATCCTGGCCTGTATTAGATATAGTGTGGCCAACAGGACCAGGAAAGTCCTTCTGCCTCTGTACTCAGCACTGGTTAGGCTACACCTTGAGTCCTGTGTCCAGTTCTGAGGCCCTCAGTTTAAGAAAGATGTTGAGGTGCTTGAATGTGTCCAGAGAGGGGCAGCAAGGCTGGTGAGCGGGCTGGGGCACAGCCCTGTGTGAAGCAACTGAGGCAGCTTGGGGTGTTTAGCCTGGATAAGAGGAGGGTCAGGGGAGACCTTACTGCTCTCTACCACTACCTGAAAGGAGGTTGTAACCAGGTGGGGTTGGGCTCTTCTCCCAGGCAGCCAGTGACAGAACGAGGGGACACAGTCTCAAGCTGCACCAGGGCAGGTTTAGGCTGGATGTGAGGAAGTTCTTGGCAGAAAGAGTGATTGGCATTGGAATGGGCTGCCCAGGGAGGTGGTGGAGTCAAAATCCCTGGGAGTGTTTAAAAAGGAGACTGGATCTGGCTCTTGGTGCTGTGATTTAGTTGATTAAATAGTGTTGGGTGATAGCTTAGACTTGATGAACTTCAGAGTCTTTTCCAACCTGACTGATCCTGTAATTGTGTGAGTAGGTGGCCCTTGAAGGTCCCTTCCAACACCAAAGACTCTATGATGGGCAGGGCTTGACGTGAGATCCTGGAGCACTAACAGGATTAACAGAGTAACAGAATTAGCCAGGTTGGAAAAGACCTTCGAGATCATCAAGTCCAACCTATCACCCAACACCTTCTAATTAACTAAATCATGGAAGTAAGTGCCTGGTCAGTCCAGGCAACTACTTGAGCTGCTGAGTTTCAGCAGATAGTGTTTATGTGATGAATTGGGAAGGGAGGTGTTTTGCATCCCAGTGGTGTGGCCCTCAGACAAGCAGGAGGTGGCTGCTATTTTAATCATGGTTGCACAGAGTTTCTGGTAAAGGTCACAAAACTGAAACAAACCTCAGAGGACTGACCCATCATTAGTGGTGAAACCAGCTGGGCCCCACTGCAGGCATGTCTATGGGAGGGTCACCGGACACAGGAATGATTTATTCAAA
>VWYK01006806.1:2126-33511 GCA_013399775.1 Semnornis frantzii | reverse complement strand
CTAGCATGAAGAAAAAACTTTGCAAAAAATTTTGCATTTTAATCCATTGGTGAATGTACAGGGTGGGATGGTTGGAGTTGGTTTGTTGTTTAGTTTTGGGGTTTGTTAAGGTATTTTTGGCTTGAATCTTTGCTATGAGAAACTTTGTAGGCAGAGCCGTTATGTCACTGACTAGAGCAAATGAACTCAGCTGCAGAACCTCTTGCCAATGTTAAATTAGATTGTAAGAAGTGGGTCAGCTACTGCCAGGAGGCTTATACACCTTGCATTTGGGTATTGATACTTACAAATTTGCTTGTATTATTCCAAAGCAAGACACAGAGGAAATTGGGTGACCTGTCTGGAGACAACTTAACCTGAAGTGTCTGCAGTCTCCGTTTATGTCTGTGTGATTGTTTACCTTCAACATCAATAGAATAAATTATACTTTCATGAGGTAAGCAGTTAGCACTACAGGTTGCTTCCAGGATGTGCTTTTTGAAAAGAATATTTTTGATCTTGAGTATTTGTAGAGCTTGATTGCAATTACAGCTGACTCCAAGTGGTTCCCTACTTGTGGTTCTTCAAGTGGGATTTCCTCCAATATATTTATGTCTGCTTCCCATTCTAGTTTTAAGACTTGCAACACAAGTTTTCCTCCTGTAATGCAAGAATAAAAAACAACCCTGAGAATTTCTGTGCTTCCAATACTATTGTAAAGCTGGCAATAAGGGCCCTTATATTTTTGGTTTTTTCCCCTGGTGTATCACTGGAGCATAGGCATTGTTTGTACTCTTCCCAGAGTCAGTCTGGGATGGAGCCTGAAGTTAGCAGCAAGTATCACAGACTGTCACTAGGAGTGAAAAATCAGTGGTCATTACTTTTGTGTGTTTTCCCTTAGAGTTGTCCAGATAGATTTGTAAATTCTTGTTGTATTTTGTATGACTCTTTCAGGCTACCTGCCTCACGCTGAAATCTTGTTAGAAGCCAATTTATGTGTCAACACAGATGAGAGGCAGTCTTTTACTATCCCTTGCTCAGCAACAGGCATGGACCTGGACTTCATTGGGAAACATCTCAGGGATTTAAGCTTTTCCAAGTCATTGTCTTTTTAAATGTTGTGCAAATGAGTTTATTGCTGATAACTGTCAGGGACGCTCGTTAATGGACAGGCTGGCTTGCTGCTGATTTACATATAGCAAGCAAGGAAGGAATACAGCAATCTATTTTGTGTTAAAAAGTTTGCATGGTGAATTAAAAGATACTTAGTTATTTGTGGTTCCTGCTTACCTGTGCTGCTAAACACTTGTTTTAAAATTCCACCTCGAATTCATGAACAAGTAGCATACATAAGCTCATGGTGCTGGGTGCCCTACAAGGTTTTAGGGAGGTTTCTTTGTGTGTATGTCCCTGAACCCTGTCAGGAGTTCTAGGTGTTGATGGTAGCTGTCCAAGAGTCTACCCCATCTCATCCTAGTGCTAAGGAGCTGAAACTTGAAAGATTTTTCTCTGGAGCCTCAAAGAGCTCTTAAGTGTGCATAGCTAGCTTGAAGGAAGTAATAGCTGCATTAAAAAAAAACAAAAAAATAGAAGGGTAAGATTTTGCAGCTTATTTTGCAAGGCACCATCTACTGATTAAGAAAAAAAAGATTTGTTGTCAGGTGACAAAAGCCTTTGTGCCTATTTCTGCATTCACAGTGTTGAGTCTTTGCTTACTGGCTTTATCTTAAAGTGTACCTGGAGTTTGTCAGCTCACAGAGTCACTTTGTTACTACAGACCTTTTATAGCCATTTCACATAGAGATAGAACTGAAAGAAAAAAAAAATAGTGCTTTCTGGAAATTTAAATTCACTGCTTGGCTTCCTTAAGTCTGTATCCTTCAAGGAAATTGTGTATGAAGCGGTGTTCCCTTTCTGCTGATTACCACTACAGCTGATGTCAGAATTGGGCAAAGATTCATTATGCAGCAAATGTAAAACTCAAAACAATTTTGTTTGTTTTAATTACTTCTCTCTTCAAGGGAGAATCTCCTACTTGGTCATCTTCAGCAGAATATTGGTCCCTCTAAAGAAGTGTTTCTTCACCTAAGCTGAATATTAACCAGTATGATGCCAGTACTTTCTGTGATTTTCAGTTAGTTGCTGATGCAGGGAAGGGAATTGCTGGCTGTAAAGCATTGCAGGTGGATGAAGGTTGATGTTCTGAGTCTTCTACTAATGTAATCAAACAGCATTTGCAGTGTTGTCCTGTGTGCAAGTGTTGCACATCATGGTGGTTTATTTTCATGTAATTGTCCAAGCAGTGTGTCCAGCTCCAAGGATCAACAAGGCATCTTTTAGTCCTATATTATTTGACCTGTTGAAAAAGAATTTTAGAAGCTCTCTGAAAGAATTGGACTAATTGTTAAATCTCTAGTGTTGAAGCCTGAAGGTTTTTGTGTACTGGTTGCCTGCATCATCCCCCTGTACTCAGCACTGGTGAGGCCACACCTCGAGTATTGTGGTCAGTTCTGGGCCTCTCACTATTGGAAGGATATTGAGATGCTGGAGCATGTCCAGAGAAGGGCAATGAGGCTCATGAAGGGCCTCGAATGTGACCTATGAGGAGAGTGTGGGGAAGCTGGGGTCGTTCAGTCTGGAGGAGGCTGAGGGAAGACCTCATTGCTGTCTACAACTACTTAAAGGGAGTTTGGAGCGAGGAGAGGGCAGCTTCTTCTTAGTGACAAGCGACGGGACCAGAAGAAGTGGTTACAAGCTCCACCAGGGGAGGTTGAAGCTGGCTGCTAGGAAGTACTTCTTCACTGGAAGGGTTCTCAGACATTGGAATGGTCTGCCCAGGGCAGTGGAGTCACTATCCAGGGGATTGTTCAAGAGCGTGTGGAGCTGGCGCTTAGGGACATGGTTTAGTGTTGACTCTTCAGTGCTGGGTTGAGGGTTGGACTGGATGATGTTCAAGATCTCTTCTAACCAGATATATTAGGAAGGACATGGAACTGTTGGAGAAGGTCCAGAGGAGGACCACAAAGATGATCAGAGGTCTGGAGCAGCTCTGCTATGAGGACAGGATGAGAGAGTTGGGACTCTGCAGCCTGGAGAAGAGAAGGTTTCCAGGAGATCTTATAGTAGCCTTCCAGTATCTGAAGGGGGCTACAGGAAGGCTGGGGAGGGACTATTGACAAGGTCTTGCAATGATAGGNGGCAGAGAGTTGGAACTGGATGATTCTTGAGGTCCCTTCCAACCTTACCATTCTATATTCTGTGATCTCAAGGTAGTGAATAGCATATAGCAAACAGGAGTGTTACTTGAGTGCGTTCACAATGTTATATTTGGAGGGAAAGATTTGTGAGTAGCACATAAGTTTTAACACAGTGGAAGGTGAATTCAACAAGCACTGACCAGTTGATGCTAGGGAGTGGGGGGGGGGAACAAAACAAGAGTACTTTTACCAAGGATGATTTAAAGATAAAGGAAACTCAGATTGTGCATGAAGAATGCTGGCTAAACTGCAGCCACATTAATTCTTCACTAGATTCACATACATCTCTGTGCCTCTAGATACTAGAACATTCTTAACTGCTGTCCTGAAGGCTTATTGATACACTGTGTTCTGTAGGTAAATGAAATGCAGCTGAGAGTTTGTAAAGACTTGAAAAAGATAACAGAATTGTGGTATTTGTATCATTCAGATGCTACATGTGCAAGAGAAATTGGTTAGAAAGCACTCCCCAGGTAATAGAAAGGTCTTTTCCTAAGGTTTGTTTGTAACCTATTAATAGTCCTGTTCTCTGCATTTTAGTGAAGTGAGGGTGGCTTGGGTCAGCAATGGAGTGTCTCCACAGTTTTTATCTGTCCAGTATTACTACTGAGATCCTCTTTTTATGCAGTTGTCATTTTCTTTCATGTTATCGATACTCAGAGTATCGAGTTTTCTAATTATTATTAAACTATCCAAGAACCAAGTTCTGAAACAATTTGAAAAGACATAAACATTCTGAAGATTTCAGCCTGTGTGTTCAAATTGCAAAAGCATTCATGTACAAGTGTTTATTACCTTAATGCATGCTTTGTTCAAAATCTAGTCTTCAATTATGACAGATGGCGTGATTAGTTAATTACAAATTACCCTCTCCTTACTTGAAAAGCTATACAGGTTATGAATCAGGTCATACTTAGTAGGAAAGGTCTTGAGGAGAAAGCTTTCTTAGCTTTCATCCATTTGGTACAGGGCAAAGTAGGTGTATTAGGAGAAGATGGGAATTCATGTGAAGAGAAGCTTAGCTTTTAAACTACTGATTGGAAGATTATGAGTTAGGATACTAATGTCCTTGAACGTGTGACTTGGAGTGATTAATTTCCAGACATTTGATTTTTGAGGAGCAGAAAGTGTAGGAGTATCAAGGAATTTAAGCTTTATCTTTAAGGAATCCCAGACTGCAAGCCCACAGGTTTCACTGGAGGTGAATTCACAGCTGAAATAATAATAAGTATTATTATTAATATAGTAAATCGATTCTCATTTTGTGTATACACATGTCTGCCATTGAGATAATCAGCAAAAAACATAGAATGGCTTAGGGACCTCAGGGATCATCTGCTCCAACCACCCTGCTGTTGCCAGGGGTGCCTCTCAACTAGACTTGGCTGCTCAAGGCTTCATCCAGCACCCTGGGGAGAAGGCATTCACAACCTGCCTTGGCAGCCTATTCTAGAGTCCCACCTGAAGAGCTTCTTCATAAGATCCAGTCTAAACCTACTCTCTCTCAGCTTTAGACTGGATCTGAGGTATTAAGATGAGTACTTCAGTACTAATAGGCAATATACTTCAAACTCACCTGGTGGCTCCCAGAGGAATCTTAATTTCTTTCTGGTAAAGGAGCACAAAAGAAGTCCTTCCACTTTGAAGGGGTTTGGTTTGTTTTGGGTTTTATTTTCTTCCCTCAGCAGGTACCATCATACACAACAGCTCTGATTGTAGAAGATTATTAGTCTCAGAAGGTTTACCATAGGGTTTTCTTTACTAAGAAAGGTAACTCCTACTGTAATCTTTCTTATGTAACTGCGTAGAAGCTCAAGTGAAAGCTTGCATCCAATGTGTGAATTCATTTTAATTCCATTTATTTGACTGAAAAATGGACAGAAGTGATTTTTTTTATTTTCTATTTTTATTATTCTAATACTTTTTTTTTCCCACAGAAAACTTACACATAATTTCTGGTGATATGTGAAATAGTTGAGGCAAATACATGCTCCATTATCTAGTTAAATTTAATTGTTTCATGATTAATTTTGTGCTGCAATTATGGATTAGTAACACTTAGATTATGAGTGTTTTTTTGCTCAGTGAGACATGCAGAGTTTTTTGACTACTTTTTTTTTTTTTTTTTTTTTGCATCATTCAAATATAAGATCCCTGAGGGATAAGTACTGGGAAAGTGCAGCAGTAATTTGAAAGGTCAGTGGGCAGTTTTGATCCAGAGAGTATTGTTACCTTGCTGCTTTCCATGTAGTATCTTTAATCTTGTAATATTCCTGCACAGACAGTGAGTGGGACCTTAGAAATGCTCCTCAAAAATATTTTTTTCCCCATTTTATTATTTGCAAGCAGCCTCACATTTGTTCCAGTGAAACAGACATGGTTTTTGCAATTTGGTGTAAGAGTGAAGAAATCGTGGATTCAGGCATAAGAAAGAGGTGTTTCTGCCAATTACTTACTGCATTACTGGCACAGTATTAACCAAGTGATCCATGAATCAGCTTGCTTTGGGCTTTCCTGATTGGCAGAGTGCTCCTGAACCTTCTGCTTGATTCATACTGGTGGCTCAGATGTTGGAAGGTAGGGAGCTAATTTAAAGCAACAGCAAAGCTGCAACAATACCTCTCTGAAATAATCCATCTTTAATATTTCTCTGGTGCATCAGTTTATTGAATACCACTCCCAGTTGTATAAGAGGATTGAAGACCTGAAATAGCTGCAAAATAGAACTCCTGAAAAAGAAAGGGGAGGAGAAGGGGAAAAAAGAGCCTTATGAACAAACCCACACTTTTCTCTGGAGGGAAATAAATGAACAGGATCCAAATGTTGCCAGGGTCATAACTTTTATTGCAGCCTTACAGGTGGTGATGAAAGTTTCAATACACTCAGAAGGAGTTGTGGAAATTGTGGCAGGGAGGGAACTTCGACACTGTTGTTTACATAAGCACTATCTATGGTTTAGGAAGTCTCTGAGCCCCAAACTACTGCAGGCTGGAGGTATCATCAGTTACTATTTGTGTTTATTCTATTCCTGTTCTCCTCTGTAGCCATCTGCTATTAGATTCCTTCAGGGACAGTACGCTGGGCGAGACGAAACTTGGGTCTACCTCTGACATGTCTGTTCCTATTTCATGGGTTCTGTTTGCTGACTGTAAGCAGGAAGAAAGGGATAATAAAATATTCTTTGCTTCTGGCTTGTCAGTGAGGTTCTCAAACAGCATTAAGGTGTCCTGCCCACCAGGATGCTAAGTAATTGTAACACTTCTCAAGGCTGTTATTTATCGTGTGAAAACTGGGGAATGAGTGCTGCTGAGGAATGACTTTCAGCCTTATTTCTCAGGCAGGGAATTAAGGAGGGGAGGGGGGAGAAGGAGAAAAAATTAACAAAAAAAGGAAATTAAAAAATCATATAGGGTTAAGTGAAATATACATTATATGGTATCTCTGACCAAACATCCATTCAGTCTGTTTCCTTCTGCTTTAGACACTTAAAAATTGCTACTTTTTATGTTCTGAGGAACTGGCGTAGCACTTTCCATAAAACATTTATTCGTTTGAGGCTGGTCAAAAGGAGCAGAACCCTTCTCTAACTTTTAGTTTGTAATCCCATACTTCATCTAATAACGCATCTGAAAGTGTCAGCCTGAAGTGATGCCTTCGGCCTTCCCTTTGCTGCGCAGTCGGGCGGCACAGCATCCTCTGGTTTGCGTTCAGGGCAACATAGGTGAGACCAATTCTCGTCCTGCCACCAAGTGCCACGTGACTTGAAGCATTTCTTCACCTCCTGTGTTGAAAGGAGCGTGAGGGAAGGCGCTCGGCATTGCCGCTGCGGAGTTTCGCCGAGGAGATTCATGACATCAGGATTGCCTTCAGTCAGAAATCTTGAAGCGCAGCTTTGCTGGGCGGGTCTCTGAAGAATTTGAAAGGGTTCTGTAGATAGGGCGTGTTTACCTTTGCCAAAGTGGTGAGTGCGATGCTTCTCCCCTGCTAATGTGCTTACGTTCTCTTGAACTGCAACATCTCAAAGGTAGGAATTCCTTCCCTTATTTTTCTGTTCTGTTTGGTGGTGGTGTTTTTCTCCTCTCCCTCAGATCTGAATCATCGGCGTGTGTTGGTCTCTAACATCTGTTCTATAAGTAACCCTTATGACAGTCTTCAGATAGGTAGCAAAATAAGTGGTATTGAGCCTTTCTATGTTGCCATGAACTATGAGAACTGCTTTTCATTTTAAAGTAGTACAATTACAGTAATACTTTTCTGGTCCTTGTATCATTCTTCTATTAAGTGCTTTTAAGTGCACTTCTCTTGAGCTGGGAGGAAACTTTATTAACAGAAAGAAAAATGCTAGCTAATGATGTAAATGTGATTGCACAAAAAGCCTTGAATTTGAGTTGCCTGGAAAAGCTGTTTCTAATTTTATTCTGCAAGATGCAGAGAAGAAAAACGTTCTCTGAGAAATTCGGTTGAACAGAGTTGGTTTATAAGGCTTACCTGTTGAAGATCTGAAGAAGCAAGTGCTATAACTAACACGTTTAAACAAGCTGCCAGAATGGATTCTGTCCTAGTAGTGCTGTAACATTCAGGTGGAAAACACACCTTCATTTTCCCCTCTTGCTTTTTGTAATATGGTCCTGTTTTTAGCTAGCTTCCTAGCTTGGGTCAAACTTTCAGCTGGGTGCACTGTTGAAGAAGAGGCTCTGCTGGTACACATGGAGCTGAAGATCTCTCTTGTATTTGTTAGGGCTTGAAAAGGATACCAAGCAGTGACTGGAATAAGGAAATACCAATTACGTTCTGGCTCCTCCTCTAGTTGGCTTTGTGGGTGGAGAATATCTGGGCACATGAAACTGCAGAGGAGGGGATAACCAACAGGAGATCTGGGAACAGTGGAGGACAACAGACTTGGTTTAGTCACTGATTTGGGATAGTGTAGAGGTGGTTAATGGAGAAGCTCGAGCTGCTGTGTATTGCACAATAGCCAAAAACCCTGTTTCAGGAAGCTGCAAATAGGATAGTTTCCCAGAACACAACTGGACCAGCCCTGTCCCTGCCTCCCAAGGGCTCATATGAACCTTGAGTCATCCACTGTGCAGTTGGAGAAGGCTACAACCCAAGGATTGTGGCTGCACCCTCAGGTCCTCTCTTTAGTTCCTTAATGTTCTGCTCTCTTCACATGTTTTGTGGTTTCGTTGTACTCCTAGAGATGTGTTTGTCCTGACCACTGTGTACCCATTTGCTGCCCTGTTCTTCTTTGCCTTTAACCTTCATCTTAAATGAGTGACCAGGGCTGCTCACTACTCTGGTGAAATCTTCATTAAGAAGTTTAGAATTTTCAGTTAGATTTCAGGATGTTGTTTTAAAGAAAATTTTGGTAAGCTACAAAAAATTAATAATTTTTGTGTCTTGCCCCAGTAGTCATAATTTGAAGGAAAAATGTCATATATGTCACATTTAAAAGTTTTTCCTTACATTCTAACAGGTGTTAGCAAACTTTTCTTGATGCAACTGGTGGTGTGTCTCTGAGGTAAAGAGAAAGCTGGAACAGATCTAAAGTTACTGTTGTTATATGAGTTATTTCATCACTCAGTACTCATTTTTATGATTGTTAAAAATTTTAAAGCTTGAAATCAGACAGTTTGCAGTGTAACTGTACAGTGTGAGAACTGTGTCACTTTCCTCAGCTGTCTACCATCAGCTAAAACCATTTTAGCTGCTCACAAATGATTTACCTTCAAGTAGAGAGCTTGGTAGCTTTCACCCAGAAAGTCATAGAATCATTAAAGCTGGAAAAGACCTTTAAGATTGAGTCCCAACTATAACCCAGCTATCACAATCACTACCCCTTATCCTGAAGCACCACATCTACAAACTCCTCTAGGGATGGTGACTCCACCACCTCTCTGGGCAGTCTATTCCAAAGCCTTACCACTCTCTCAGTGAAGAAGTCTTTCCTGATGTCCAGTCTAAACCTCCCCTGGCACAACTTAAACTGATTTCCTCTTGTAGAGGAGATGTAGAAAGCAAAACAATCTCCCATTATCCTTCTCCATACTGAATAACTGCAGCTCCCTCAGCTGCTCCTTATATGACATGCCCTTCAAACACCCCCCCAGCCTTGTTGCTCTTCTCTGGACATCATCATCCCTGGTATCTAGGTCAGGCTGACAGATCCTCCTTTCAACCCTTGTAGTAGATGGGCATGACGTTGGCAAGCCTCTAATCATCTGGCACCTCCCATGTTAACCAGGAGTGCTGAGAGATGCTGAAAAGCATCTTGGCAACCTCCTCTGCAAGCCCCCTGAGCATTCTTGGGGGAATCCCATCTGGCCCCATAAACTTGTGAGTGGCCAGGTGGCAGAGCTGGTCTCTGTGTCCTCCTGGATTAGGGGGAGTTGATGCTGCTCTCCATCCCTATCAGGAGGATGAATACCCTGAGGAGAATGGACCTGGCTATTAGAGACTCAGGCAAAGGAGGCACTAAGTGCCTTAGCCTTTTCCTCATCCTTGACAGCAGTGTTCCCCACTGCATCCATTAAAGGGAGGACATTTTTCTTGGCTTTCTTTTTGTTGTGAATGTTTTTGTAAAGATCTCTTCTTATCCCTCAGGGCAGTGGTCGTGTTGAGTTCTAGCTGAGCTTTTGCCTTTCTGATGTTCTGTCTGCTTGACCTGACTGGATCCCTGTACTCTTCTTGAGTTGCCTGCCCCTCTTTCCAAAGGTGATAAACTCTTGAGTTATTTTAAACAATTCTACTTCTTTTTGTCCCCCCAGAGAACAGGAAAAATATACAACTCACTCGCCACCTTAACTGTGATTTATTCTAAATGCTATTTTAGCCTCTTAAAATACAGTAACCAAGTTACAAGGTAATGTGAGAGAATAGTAAAAGAAGTCAAATATTCTAATTGCCCTATAACTAGGCATTTAAATTCTTTATAGTTGGGATTTGTACAAGCTAGGGAGTAAATTGGAAGTTAAAGGTCTCGCAGCAATCTTAATTCAGCTTTTTTTCCACGTGCATGAAGTATTTCAGCGTTGCATCATCGGAACCTCCAACCCAAACGGCTGTTTTATTCTGTGCTGTCACTGGTTGCATGTGTAGGCTTGGTGAGATGTTGATGCTGTGGCTCAGGTTGTGTGCAGTTTACCTCAAGTTGTTCTCACGTATGGACAGACAAGGTGAAAAAAAGACAAGATGTAAAGAGGTTGTAGGAGCAGTCCAGTATCCACTATTCTGTTCTTTCCTCCACAAACCATAGTTCAAACACTTTGTACTGAGTAGACTTCAAACTGCTCAATCTAATGCAGCAAGCAGTGGCAACAAGCAGGATCAAGAAATGTCTGCAGCTGGCATACATTTACAGCTAACACCTGAGTGAATGGATTTGTATGGAAGAAAAGAGTGAAGGGCAGGCTTGTTCCTAGCTGCCTTAGGGACTAATAATATCTTGGCGTGGAAGCTCTCAGCGGAGAAGCTCATCTGGTGTCGCATCCTGTCATCTCTCAGAAGTTGCAGGTATAAAGCAGCAGTTGTATGTTTGAAAGGCTGTGTAGCACAATGATAGCACTGGCACCAATGCTAAACCAGTCAAAAGTTAAGATTTGTATGCAAGCAGTCTTGTGTAGTATTGGGATTTGTGTTTAAAAGGTATCCCTTGGGTAGTGCTTCTGCTGTCCTCAGTAGGCACAAGGTTGCATAACTCTTAGCAGCAAAGTGTAGGTCTGCCCTGGTTAACACAGCCCACTCTCATGAGCCCCTCTCCCCCCACACAGATGGGAGGGAAAGTAATGTGAAAAACTCAGGGTTGAGAGAAGGAGTTGAGATAAGAGCTTTACTGGAGATGACCCAAGGCATAATGATCTCAGGCTGTTTGCAGAAAAGCACAGCAAAATGCAGAAGCAGCCACAGAAACCAGTGACCTCCCTCACTCTCTGACCTGCAGTCCACCCAGCAGAAAAGACCAACACCCCAAAACACAGCAACTGGAACAGGATTGCAATCTGAACTTCAGCCCCCATGATGCTTTGCTCCAATCAGCACTTTCATTTTGAAGCTGGCATGACAGCAGCATGCTATTGAATATCAGCAGCAGATTCAACCTAACCCATGACAAAGGGCCATATTTTGTCACCTGTTTGGTGATGATCACATGTGGGATTCTTTAAACCAAGTGCTCTTTTTTTTAGCAGAGCATGAATCTGCTGCTGACATGTGCTAATTGTATATATTGTGTAGTGCTAAGCAAACCCAAAACCTGTGCTATGATGTGTCTGATCTTTATGTACTCTCTTAAACCACATCAGTTTAATGCTGATGATTAACTTGATTTTTCCCACCAGTCACTGCACCAGCTTTACCAATTCTACTAAATGCTGGGAGAAATAGGAGAATTATGTTGTTCTTGCTTTTTTGCTGGTTTCATTCTGTCCCTTTCAGACCTCTTGAGTCAGAAGGAGAAGGCAGTCTAATAAGATGCTTAGAGAAATTAGGGCTCTTTTCACTTGCATGTTTGTGGTGGTGATGCATTGGGGTTTCTAATTCGTGCAGTGAATAATGATAGGAAGTCCTGCTGTAGCACACCCTTCAAACCTGGATATCATCCTCTCCTAGTCCTGCTGATGGAAGGGCAGTTTTTGCAAGCAAGAGCTTTATGTGGAGAGCACAATCAAAGCATTGGCTCTTTCTGATTCATTCCCCAGATTGCAGCAGCCAGAAATTCCACTTCAAAAGAGCTTCTCAATTTGTTTTTCAAAATGCGGCCATGTAGCTTTTGTGAAGCTCAAGTGTACCCTTTTTTTGCTTAATGGCATTAAAAATGTGAGATTATTTTTTCCTTTTACATAGAATTTATCAAAGATCCAAGGAAAAGAGCTTTGAAAGAAACCACACCGGTGCTTCCCAACCGTGTAGGCTTTCGTTTTAATTACAAAGGATACAGGTCCTGAAGTAATCATTCCTGATTTTCCTGTTTTGTACAAGCCCATTTAAAACTAGATTAGGCTACAGAGGAGCTCCTTCCTTAGCAAGGAGATGACTCCACTTTATTAGTAGTTAATTTCCAAGGTGCAGAGGACATGTCCAGTTTTCAAAAATATTTTGTTGGTAGACTGATTTTTAGGTACTCCTAGAGCAGGGGCAACAATTCCAGTTTTGTCCATGACAGTATTTTTGGTGGTGATGGTGTATGGACAGAAAGTTGGGAAGAAGCAGAGGATTTTTTTACCCTAGGCTGGGCAGAATATGGATTTCTCCTGCTTGTTTGATGCTGGTAGAGTTTTTAAGGAAAAAGAGTTCTAAACTCAGCACTGTTAGCAAGAGGAGGTCCAAGCTGGATAGGCTTTCAAGTTTCTCCTTAGAGCTGGGCCCAGGTTGGAAGAAGCTGGACTTTTGCATCTGTCTTCTGTTCCACAGTGAGCAGAAAATAACTCGTGGCAGTTTATGCAAATGAAATAGATCTGCACCTCTGAAATCCAGTATCTATAGCCTGATCTCAGCACTGGAACTGGTTTCTACCACTTGTGGTTACACTGGAACCTTTGGTAACAAGCTCCTGACAGAAATAAGTATCCCCTGGTGTTATGCTGATGTGTAGGGCAATGTTCCAGGGTCCCAAGTCATAGAACTGCTCAGAGGCCAAAATTCCTCAGCAGCATAAAGTGAGCCTGTTGCAAAACACACTTCACTCACCCAAGTGATAAGAGATTGGTTCTTCCCTTTCCCACATGGATTTTGGGCACTATATAAGCAAATGCCCATCTACCTCACCAGCATTGCTCATAGCCTCTGAGTGGCAGAAGGGACAGCTAAAAGACTTCTATTTATCAGACCTTTCCATAAGAGGACTTGTAGATGGCTTCCCTTTCCCACTCACATGGTGGGCACTTGAAAGCGGTGTTCTGTGTGAGATTGCATGGCCAAAGAGCAGCTGGCCTTTCTAGCCCACAGGATTTAACAAGCTGACAAACCTTCTTGGGTTCAAACTTAGTGTTCTGGGCAACATTGTTTAAAATCCATGTTAGAGACAAATGAGCCTGTATGCTTTTTATCTGTCTCCTGTTCTCCATCCTCTGGCCTCATCTTTCACAATTTACATAACCTTTGTTTAGGGTCAAAAGAATTCAAAGTAAATAATTTAGAATGGTGCAGTCAAGTCCTCCTGTGGAGAGAGCTGATGATGAGGGTTAGCATTTGGAACAGTGGTTGCCGTAGATGTGGTGAGTAAACTGCAGAGCTGAATTATTTGTCTTGGTGGGAGCACTGGAGGAATGTTTTTGGCAGAGAGGATGGGATAATAGAAGGGTTCATCTTTAGAAGTGTACTTGAGTTCCAATGCTAATTTTAATCCAGGTTTCCAGAAGGTAGCAAATGTTTGTTTGTGGAGAAGGAGATGATAAAGGTAGTGCTGAGCTGTTCCCAGTAAGTGCTGCCTTCTGAGAAGGAAACTTCTGTCAGGTGTCAGCTTCCTTTTCATACAGAAAAATGTACTAAGTATGTGTGATGTGTGGGTCTCATAGCACATTTCTCAGTAAGCTGAAAGGGCCACAGCCTTTTGGTAGTACAGAAGAGAACCCTGTTTGTATAGGATGTATGCAACAAAGTGGTGGGTTTGGGTTCCCTACATATTTCAGGATCTCTCTGATTTAAGAAGGGATAGAAGTATGTGACCACAAAGCCACAGCCATCAGCTGTTTAAGAGCAAACTGGACAGAAAGACACTGTAAAATGGCCAAGTCATAGCTGCCAAGGTGTGTTTGGAAGGACTGCCTCACCTTCCAGGTGCTCCAGGAACCTCACAATGAGAACTCAAGATGAAGGGAGATGGGGAAAAGCCTAACTACTCAAGGAGCTGCTATTATAAAGATGGAAACCTTCAAGATTGCCCAGGGAATGGCCTGATTTGCTGCAGTGGAAACACAGGCTGGATGTAGGGCAAACATCAAATTTAAGGGTAATGAAATGTAAGAATAGGCTACAGGTGGATGTGGAATCTCATTAACAGGTCTCTAAGAATTACCTGGACAACATTTATCAGGGTGGGCTAATACTTTGTGTGCCAGGTACAAATACAGGGGTTTACAGAGTTTCAGAAACCCCACCTTTCTATGGGTTTATTTGGTGTTTGTGAGGAAGGATTTCTACTGAAATCTGTGGATCAGATCCCAGAATTCACTTAAATTTTCAGATTAAACACGTTGTTCTGAGCTTAGTTGAATAGAGATGTATTCAGTCAAGGCAGCTATAGAGTAAGGCATCAGTGTGTGGAAGGAAAACACGAATTAGTAAAATCCCAAGCATCCAATATGAAATTATACTCTGCTGGGATTTTCTAGGGTTTAAGTGTTTTGGGTACAAATTCAGTCACAGCCCCTCTTCCCATAACCCAGCTGTCTCTTCCCAGGCTGTTATAATAGACTGACCTATTTTTTGTTACAGTTAGTTTGTAATAGTTTGCAAGGCACAGTCTAGTTTAAAAATAAAGCTGTATTAGGAAGCAGAGCTGTGTAATGAGTCTCTCTGCTGCTCTTATAGGGTAGTTTGCAAGCCTTTCTGTCTGACCTAAAATGTCACATTTCAAAGCCTTGCTTCATTATCATGGCGCCTGCTAGCTGGAGTTAAGGGTCTGTTAGCAGCCCTATTATAAATCTCTACTTCCAGGAGTTTATAATTCAGCAGTAAAAAAATTGCTCTAGGCTGAAACTTGGCATATAAACTCTCAGTGCAGGAACAATTGTGATTTCTCCTTCCTTCATTTTTTTGCTTATACACACACAATTCATTCAGTAGGGTGTGTTGGTTTGGGGTTTGGTTTATTTACTGTCCCCTTTTGGCATTTAAAAAGATTAAGTGGCTGGGTTATTAATATTTCAATATGGACTACTGTGCTTGGCCAGTAAATTGTTTGAGAGTGTCTGTTAACCCAGCTCTGGCTGATGGAGACAGGTCGCTGTTTCGCAACCCTGCCGCAAGGCTTCAGCTGAATGGCACCAGCCTGGTGTGGCTTGCAGCCATGGTTGGGGTGGATGTTGATTAAAGGAGGTCTCAGAGGCAGCTTTGGTTTCGTGTGTGAATCCCAAAGTCGGTGTGAGTGCACAAAGCTTTGTCTCCTGATCTAGCATGGGTGGAAGCTACATGTGGCTGGGGGCAAAAAGGAAGTCGTGTGGCCCCTGCTTAAATGCAGAGCAACGCAGAAGAGCCTCAAGTACTGTCTGTCCTCAGCAGGCTTTGATCTGATCACTTGATCCTATAGAAATACTTGGCTGTCAGTTCTTCCAATGGGACATCTAACACCACGAGGAGACTTGGTTGAAGTTCACCCAACTCAACAGTTTACTCATGAAAACTGTGGTTCAGTGAAATCAGTTAAGGCCTCATTATTTCTTCTGGCTTACAGGAAATTTTAGTATGAAAAAAAGTTATTTCTGTCTGTTACTCTTAGAAGTTATAGGAAATTACTTCTTGCAACTTTATAGAAAATATTGTAGTGACTCCTATTTCAGTTTTAGACTATTATAGGATATATGGCATATTCATACTGCAAAGTCTTTGCAACCAAATGAGGGATAGCAGGAATGTCTAATGTAGAATGCAAAGACTAAAACTGAGACTTCTACAAGAATTAAATGGTTAGGTTTAAGTTAATTTTTTTTAAATATTTTTTTTTTAAATTTTAGATATTTTGCTCTGATAAAATCTTCAGTTAAATCTTCATATTTCTTTCAAGCCTCCCAAAAGTGTTCTGTGCACTGTGATTTTTATACTTGGTCCTGTGCACAGGCTTCTGTAAAATCAAGAGCAGCATGCCTGTTGCCATTAGCAGGTTCAACAACAGCAACAACAAAATGTTGTCATTATTATGGTAGTGAGTCACACCCTGCACTTGCTCATTTCTTTTCCATCCTTCCATTCACTTCCATTTAATTTACAGAGGCATCTTAGGGAAGAGCAGTTCTCTGTAGGTTATAAATGATCATTTCAGAAGATTTGCTCAGTACTGAGCAATCTGGTGTGAATGGCTGAAATGAGCCAGCAGATTACTACCCACTCTGTTTCAAGGGCCCTGTGTTGGTTTGTGCCAGCTCAAAATTTATCTGCTGCTGGATTATTATCTTAGCTGCATGCTCTAACCCAAGGGATTTTCAACTTCCTGTAACTTTTTCTTTCTTTTCTTGAGAAAATTGACTCTACTGGCTTGGTCTGCTTGATGTTGGTTTGTTTAGGGACACCTGAGCATCTCCACAGAGCTTCTGTTGGACCTGCAAGGTTTCTCAAACACCCCAACAGGGAGGTGGTTGAATCCCCACCCCTGAAGGTGTTTCAAAGACACAGAAATGTGCTGAGGGACATGGTTTAGCACCAGACGTGGTAGAGTTAGACAGTGGTTGGACTTGACAACCCTTAAGATCTCTATGCAATACTGGTGCAAGCCATACAACCCTGGGCAGCTTGTTCTCGGGGGACCTGAGCCTCTGCTGCTACTTGGACATTATCTTTAGGACATGTCCTGCTAGCTAGGAACCACTGGTCTCTACAGCAAGGTTGACAGCGCTTTATTTCCTGCATTTCTAATGCACCAGGACTAATTTTGAATCACCTCTTTGTTTGCTTAGCATGGCACACATATTGAAGACACTCAACAGCTGGTTCTGGTGGGAGAATATCTGGATGCCCATCAACTGCACATGGGAGCATTTTGTAGACCGTGATGGCCTTGTCTTTCCAAAACCACATCAGTTATATGCCACGATACCATACGCTTTTGTACTGCTGATTATCCGATTCTTCAGTGAAAGGTAAGAAACACAAACACAGCTCTCTGATAACATTAACCTCCTCAAGGCTAGAAGTGCTTGCAAAAGAAGGTTATCTTTAGAGCAATATCCTTATTGTTTCATAGGGGAGGATTAGTTGGTGGTTTGCTAGGACAATGTGAAGGGTTAACCCTCCTGGTGGGGGGTGGTCTGTGGATCTGAATCTGACTCCTCCCAGGGGATGGGTCTGTACCTGATCCAGGTGTAGTGGTTAGCCCACTGCCTGTCTGGACCCCCTATATAAACAGAGGAACTTTCTGTGCCTCTCTCTCTTGCCCTGCCTGCCTGATAGCATTGTTCANTAATTCCTTTCTTTCCAAAGGTGGGGAGAGGGGAAGGCATCCTATTATTTTTGTATTGGTTTCTGTTAGCTATATTTTGAGTTCCCCTGGGAAGCTTAAACTCAAACCAATACAGGTGATCTAGTCCAGATAATATGGCAGGTGAAAAACTGGGAAATACTTTCACTCTTAGGGACTGTAGTCCAATCCAGAAGCAAAATCTTTCATTCTAGCTTTTCCAGAACAGTGTTTGGATCATTTTAATCATCTCCTTTCAATAGAGATACAGTTCATGTCAAACCATTTGGGTTTCCTTTTGTTTTTTACTTCTTTTAACAAGCCCAAGTGCTGGATTCTTCATTTTGACCACAGCAACCCCATCCAGCAGGGGACAGAGTGGCTGGACAGCAACCAGGCCGGGGGGGACCTCGGGNATCCAGCAGGGGACAGAGTGGCTGGACAGCAACCAGGCAGAGGGGAACCTAGGGGTACTGGTTGACAGCTGACTGAACATAAGCCAGCAGTGTGCCCAGGTGGCCAAGAAAGCCAACAGCATCCTAGCTTGTATCAGGAGTAGTGTGGCCAGCAGGACCAGGGAAGTCCTTCTGTCCCTGTACTCAGCACTGGTCAGGCCACACCTTGAACACTGTGTCCAGTTCTGGGCCCCTCAATTTAAGAAGGATGTTGAGGTGCTTGAACGTGTCCAGAGAAGGGCTCTAAGGCTGGGGTGGGGGGCTGGAGCACAGCCCTGTGAGGAGAGGCTGAGGGAGCTGGGATTGTGCAGCTTGCAGAAGAGGAGGCTCAGGGCAGACCTCATTGCTCTCTACAACAACTTGAAAGGAGATTGTAGCCACGTGGGGGTTGGTCACTTCTGCCAGGCACCCAGTGACAGAGCAAGAGAACACAGCCTCTAAGTGTGCCAGGGGAGGTCTAGGCTGGATGTTAGGAAGAAGTTCTTCCCAGAAAGAGTGATTGGCATTGGAATGGGCTGCCTGGGGAGGTGGTGGAGTCACCATCCCTGGGGGTGTTTAAAATGAGACTGGATGAGGCACTTAGTGCCATGATTTAGTTAATTAGAAGGGTTAGGTGATAGGCTGGACTCAGTCTTGAAGGTCTTTTCCAACCTGGTTGATTCTGTGGCTCCTTGGTGGAAAAGTAAAGTATTTGTCCTCCAAACCAAACCTCTCTTCTTGTTTGATCTTCAACCAGAACATGTGTGTGAGGCTGACAGATCCCAGGTGCCTGGCTGTACCTAAACTAGGCAGACTGGAGGGATCTTGAAGTTTTATGTGAATGATCTAGTAATACTGATACCTTTTACTTCTCCCTTTAGTGCTGAAAGATGGATTCCTTCTGCAGCTGGAAACTTATGGGACAGGCCAAGTTTGGCTCCACCAAAGAAACCTATGAATATCTTAACATTTACAGTGCTTTGCCTTATTTATTTGTGCCTTTTTTGCTTACTTTTTTTCCCTGCAAAGAATGTGATTAGTAGGTTTCTATAGTTATTTCATCATAGGATGAGGAAGTTTGGAATTTCATCAGTTGGATGGACTTAAAACAGAATCAGAGAAGATCATTCATGTTAGAGATCAAAAGTACTTTGGATCATACGATTCTAACAATTCACAGTGTCTCCTGAGTGAATGCTTGCCCAGCTGTGTCTTGCTACTGCTATTGGAAATTGCTTGTGCAAATGATTCGTCCACACATTGGCTTGCAGTGGACCTGCCCATGAGTGAGAGAAACTACTCATTAGTCTCAGCAGTGGTCAATCAATTGCTGATAGCAGCTGGAGTGAGTGGGATATTTTTCTGAAAAGCCTGTTCAAGCAGAACAGCATTCTGTGCTCTGCAGACATTTGTAGAGAAAATGGAAGAGAAAGAGAAGCCTTCAGCCTCTGGGAAGGTTGCTGTGAGCCATGAGCTAGAGGCCACAAGCCAAATCCAGTGGCAGCCTGGTGAAGCACTGTGAGCAGTGTACTCAGTGATTATCTGCCACTTGGAGAATGTATCCTAGTAGCAATCACATGGAGAGAGCATCTGTTCTTGTTTCACTGTCACTTAACTCCAGTATGCCTCTGAAAAAAACACAAGGACACAAAAATGAGGATCTTTCCCTTAGTTTATAGCCTTTCACAGCCACAAACTTGAGTCCTTTGGTCTGCTGCTTTACCATAACTGCTAATACGATACGGTTCTCTCCCAGGTTTAGCAGAGGGAGACTCCTGTCGTATCCTATGGTAGATTAAACTGCTTCAGATTGATTTTCTTCATATCTTGGTGTGAGAATGGCTAAGGCCATGTAACTGTGTTATATTGTTAAAGTTTTTCATGGTATGTCTTTTCAGATTTGTTGCTATACCTCTAGCAAAAGCTTTAGGTATAAAGAACGTAAGACGAGTGAAGCCACAGCCTAATCCTGTGTTAGAGAGTTATTTCCGGGAGTGCTCCAAACATCCATCCCAAGTAAGGATTCTTCTTCTTTTATACTTGTTTTGGTGCTGGGAAATCCCAAGTCTTACTGTTTCAATCAGCTATCAGCAATGACAATGTGGGATAAGCTGATAATCATAGAATCATAGAATGGTAAGGTTGGAAGGGACCTCAAGGATCATCTAGTTCCACCCCCCTGCCATAGGCAGGGACACCTCCCACTAGTACAGGTCACTCAAGGCCTCATCCAACCTGGCCTTGAACACCTCCAGGGAGGGAGCAGCCACAGCCTCCCTGGGCAACCTGTGCCAGTGCCTCACCACCCTCACTGCAAAGAACTTCCTCCTGACATCCAGTCTAAATCTCCCTTCTTGTCATTACAAGACCTTGTAAACAATCCTTCCCCAGCCTTCCTGTAGGCCCCCTTCAGATATTGAAAGGCTACTATAAGGTCTCCTGGAAGCCTTCTCCAGGCTGCAGAGCCCCAACTCTCTCAGCCTGTCCTCATAGGAGAGCTGCTCAAGCCCTCTGAGCACCTTCGTGGCCCTCCTCTGGACCTGCTCCAACAGTTCCATGTCCTTCCTGTGCTGGGGACTCCAGAACTGCACACAGTTTGGGGTTTTGTTTCCGGTCTGCTGACAAGGCTACATGGGATCCAGAACAGAAAATGTTTAAGATGTTTAATTTTCTGGCATGCTGTTCTAGGTTAGACTGTTAATAATATTCTCAGCAAAGACTGGTGTTCCATCTTTACCTCATTCTGCCTGGAGAGAACATCAGCTGACATCTCTTGTGGGAAGGTGGTGTCATTTATTGCAAGCAGTAATACTGGAGCATTGGCATGGAAGCTCTTTGATCCGTTGTATTGCTGCATACTTAATCCTGGCTTGTGTGAGAAAGAAAAACAATCTTTGTATTACCTTGCTGGGAGAGTAGAGAGGGAAAAGGAACCAGTGTGTACTCTCAGATCAACTTGATTGTTGATGGGAAGCAGGTACTTTGCTGTGAATGCAGCCTCAGAAGGTTCACTTACTTAACTCTAGTCATCAAACAATTGTAGAGTTCCTGCTCTGCTTTTGAAAAGAAATATGTGCTTTCTAGTATTGGAGGATATTCATAGTTACTGATACCTGGAATTTTGCTTTCTGTCCCTAACTCTGCTGTTCTCTTGTTGTGTCTTTTGCCTGATATCATCAAGAATAGAGGTTATTTGTGCTCACATAGGAGCTCTTCTCTGTCGGGGCAAGTATCTCGATTTCTCTGTTTCATGCCTCTCTTCTGCATGAGAAACAGTTTGAGCATTGATCTCTGAATGGAAGCACAGCATGTTCTATATTCCTCAGTACATGGAAAAGAGCCCCCAGCTTGGATACAAGTGTGCCTGAGAAAGCATGCAGAGGTCTGGCTGCAAAACAAAGTCATTTTTCCTGCATGGCAAGTAGAGAGCTCCCCAACCAACAGGATAGGCTGGAAGCTGAGGCTCTTTGCACTCGTACCTCAGCTATTGGGGAGAGCAGATTTGCCCACATACCAGAGCTTTCTCTGAGGGCAGGAGACTAATTGAACTGGACTTACCTTGGTGGAGCTGGCTGCTGCCACCCGCTATTTGCATACTGGCCTTTCCAGGAGCTTCCCCAGGGATGAGTCGAACCCTGCTTCCACTCCTGCCGCAGCCCCAGGGCTGGTCAGCCCACTCCTCCCTTCCTCATTTTGAGTTGGGGAGGAAGGAGGAAGCCTACAGGCAGGTAGGACACTGAGCACCCATAAATGCAGGAATTGCACTGTTTAGCACATGAAGAGCCACTTCATCTTGAGAGACACCTGACTGGTGCACTTGAACAGGCTGAAGCATTTCTAGGCGTGCTCTGGTCCTAATGTGTTTCTAGATGTCAGAAGAAGGCAGCCTGGATTTTACCCAGTGAGGTAAACTGCCTTGCCCTGTACCACAGAAGTGCATTGGATGTGAGAACAGAGCTCAGATCAACATTCCAGGCCCACATCTCAGCTTGAGACTAATTTCCATGTTATAATTGTATCTAATACCTTATTTAATGTGCACACACATAGATATGTGGCACTTTCTGCTCCAACCCGTGCTCTTGCCAAGCAGCAGAAGTTGCAACTTTGAAACTATCTGAAGCCACCAGAAATAAACCAGCACCATTTGAGGATCTGTACCTTTCACACCTGCTTTTTTGTATTGGAAAATCCAGAATTTCTGTGAGTGTCACTCAGAAATGAAAGCAGGAAGCCTGCAAGGCAGACCACATATCTTCAAATGAAGACACTGTAACAGTGGGGAGCTGATCTGCAAAGTAGAAAGTAAATGACAATTACACTGGAGTGCATCCTGTTGCTAACACTGTTCCATTTTTTGCAGTCAGACATTCAAGGCCTTGCCAAAAAGTGCAACTGTACTGTCCATTTGGTGGAAAAGTGGTTTCGGAGGCGGCGAAACCTTGAGATCCCAACAGTGCTTCGAAAATTCCGGGAAGCTTTGTAAGAAAAGACAATGCTTTTGATTATTGGGAGGTTTATTGGTTTGAAAGAAATGTTGGAGGTCCTTGGGTGCCTTTTAGGGGGAATTCATTGTGACGGTTTGGGAGTTCCCTACCCCCCCACACTTGTAAAATGACCCAGACTAGACCTCAGCCGGAGCTGGAAGCTAAGAGATGAAGCTCTATTTACAGCTCAGCACAATATACAAGCAAATATATACAGTATATACAGGAATATTTACAGAAATATACAAGTTTAAGGTAATACAGAAACACAACTCCCCTCCCAGAAATCAGAGACCCCAGGAGGGGCTCCCAACCACCCTTCCACCTTCTCCCCACCCCCACACCTTACCCCAAGGTTTGGCTTACGCACAAGGAGGATCGGCTGGGGAGGATTAGAAGGAAAGTGGTTAGTGAAGTTATTCAACAGAGAGGAGAAGCCAGAGCTGCTAGCCCAAGACCCAAGTGCCTTGTGACCCAGACTGCCAGCTCGAGATACTCTCTTATCTTCTTTGTTTTGGTTTTCTTATACCTAAACATCGCAGCAAGCCTATGAGTGAAGTAGACATCACCATTGTTTTCCTTCACAGCCTATAGTATAATTTTCTCTATTAAAATATTCCAGTTAGCTCAAACCAGCACACTCATATCCAGAAAGCTGGGTCAGTCTGACAAGGGGTTTGGGCTGTGCACGTGCAGACAAATGGAAAGGATCTAGTAGCATTTCTCCAAGTTAGGTGACTTCAAAAGATCAGGTTAACAGTTTCTTCTGAAGAAAAACAGCTGCAAGATATTGTACAACTTTCTTCATTGTGTAATCATGGACTTGCACATCTCCTGCTATGCAGTGCTCAATGAAAACATGCAGAGAACAGGAAAATATTTTTGTGTCTGCCTGTAATGGTAGGGGAACAAAAATGCTCACTTTTGTTTATATATGTACCTGTGTTGTCACTTCAGGATGCTGTTATGTGTACAGAAATCAGTTCAAGGGCAGGATTACAGCATCCTGACTAAATGAGTGTCACAGCCTGACATAACTATACAGAACATGATGAGAGTAGGCCATTGAGCAAGTCTGAGTGAGAACAATGAATATGCAAAAAGTTTCAAAACCTTCTGCATATGCAGTCAAGAGCCTAATTTTTCACAAGTGTGTGAGAACTTCCCCATGTCTCAGCACTTTACTACTCAACTACTCCTGTGTTATCCAGAATCTCACACACCATGGGAATTCCTAAAGGGGTGTGGCTTTACTTACATAGCTCATCCTTTTGGATACTGAAATTCACTATGCCAGTGTAAGACACTTTCCTAATGTCCTTTGTATTTGCATTTTGACTAGCAGAATTATGTTGCAAAAATCCACATGGTTATATTATTTAACCTCTCTTAGCATAGATTAGTTTAATGATTGAGGGTTAAAAGTACAGCTACAAGTCTCAGAGTTGAGTACTTTTATCATATCAAATCACATAAAAATAATCTTGATAATGATGTGATGATGTCCTCTGTTGGGCAGAAATCCAGCTGATAGACAGATGTGTCTCTCTGAAGCCTGAGTTGAGTAAACTTCCCTGGCAAACCAACATCCAGGGTTTATTTCTGCTGTTGTTTTGTGGATCAGGTAAATTTGTTTTACAAGTGACAGTAAGATTTCCTGCTGTTGATAAAGGACCTACCTGCTATAGATGCATGTCTCTAGAAATGCACAGCCAAAAACCGAAATGAAATTTGCTTGGCTGCTTGGATGAGAATGAAGCAAACAGGTTTCTCTTGTGCAATTTTGTGAACCTAGCTCTGCTCTTTGTCAGTGAATTTAATTGGATATAATTTTCAAGGCAATACATGAGGAACAGAGTTATTCCGTGCTAGTAGTTGGTGTTATGAGCATTATGAAACTTTTGAAAGCCTGCAATCTCCAGGATCACTTTTCTGCATCTCAAGGAAAATCTGATGAGCCCAATCTGAGCCATACTTAAGCTATTAGTGCTCCCTGTTAAGCAATGCTGGGGCGTGGAAAGCACTTTGCACGAAACCTTCCCTGCCTTGAGAGACTTATCAGCCTATAACTTCACCTACTAAACTCCTTTTGTTAGTCTCAGCTGAAGATAAAAGATTCCCGAAGTTAAATCAGAAAATCTTTTGCATAGATGTTGTTCAGTGCTCTCCCTGGTGGCCAGGCTCAGAGCTTAAAGGGCACTTGAGTAAAATTCGGTGAATTTGGATGTTTTTACCTTGGGTTTCCTTCACCAAATTCATAAAGATGCTTGGCTAAATGCAAAATGAGGTAGTTCTCTGGCAGTCTTGCTTGTATAATGAGTTCATCTGAAGCACCGAATGTTTCTTGCCAAGACTGTTCACTATACATTTGTAGGGCTGGGGGACTAATGGCATAGTCTTGTTAGGTACTCTGTGCTTTGGATCTGATTCAAAAAAACACTTACACTTTACAATCAACACAGAATCTATAGATTCTGGTTCTATCTGCTGGACTACTCACAGCAGCCTTGCTTGAAATAGAAAGTATGAGGACAGGATCAGCCTCTGTAATGTCTGTCCCTTACCACAGCATTGTTTTTCTTAGCATCTCTTGTGAGCCAAGCATTACTTGTTAATTCTGTTCTCCTTCCATTTGACCTCCAAAGTTCCTCCATGCACCTTTGAATTTTCCTTTGTGCACAGTGGGTGTTCTGAAGTGTTGTTTTCAAACCACCCAAGGAAGGATGCTTTAAAGTTGAGAAGGGAAACAATTGTTTGTTTGTTTACCAATGTGTCAAGTGGCAATTAATAATTGTTGTCTTGACTTCTTCTGCAGGCATGAGGCATACTGGCTTGTCTAGCCTCCCCCATCTTGTGTTTGATTGTTTGTCTTGTAAAATGCTGACTTTGTCTTTGAACGTCTCCTTCTTTCACCTGTGAGATCAGCCTCAAGTTAAAGCAGGGCTCAAAGGAGGCAGGTCCTTATCTTCTCTCCTATTGCACTTCATAAATGTTTGCCAAAGACCACAATCTTGTTTGATACATCTCTTAGTCCACTAGAGAGAACCTCAGGAGCACTGTACTCTGTGATTTTAGCCAATTCAGTTTTTCTGTGAGGCTGTTTGTTTCCCCTCCCCAATACCTCCTGTTCTATAAGATGTTCTCACCACGTTTGGAGCCATGTGCCTGTGCTCATGACCTTTCTCAGCTTGTGAAGTCTTGTGGTGTGTTCCTATTGATCTTGAAGTGCTGCTCTGGGAAATGTCAGGCTTATTTCTGCCAAGGGGAAGAGTGGAAAGGAAGGTTTCCACCACCTGTAGAGGTGGGAGTGGGAACAATCCCACTGAGTCTTCAGCCACGCCCAGTCCCAGGGACAATACCTCCCACGCAGACTCCAGAGTCATTACCACGCTGATTGCTGGCTCCAAATCACAGCATCCTGCTCTGACATCTATAAGCAACGACTCAGTTCACTAAGATACACGAAATCTTTCTTCCCTTTGCTGACTCAACAGATCAGTGGCGAAAGCCTGACAGTTTTATCTGCCTCCATTTAAGCCACAAAAAGCTTAGGCCAGGCTAAATGCTGGCACACCTAGTCAAAAATTGAGGCTTATAGTTAATTTAGACCTCTGTGCTAAGACATAAACTGATCCAGTAGTTGTTAAGGTTTCACAGGGCTCCCCTGTTTCCAACACAGTCCTAAGAAAGATCAAAAGAAACTAACCCAGCAGCTGAAAGGAATCACTGTAGGTGCTTGCAATGTTGACAGTGATTGATCAGATCATACAGCTGGCAGATCTTCTGGAGTCAGGGAACTGGGAGATGTTCTTAGTCTAGTGTGGGTTTTCTAAAGGGATTGATAGAGTGAGAATGGTTGGTGTTATCTAACATTAGTTTTGGAGAACTTTATTACATTTACTGTGACTGTTCTGTTGATAAGCTCTTGCCTGGCTGGAAGATCGCTGCTGTAATCACAGACAAGATATCTGTATCATGATCATGTGAAATAAGCTTTGACTAATAGCTAAAGAAATAAATTATTTGAACATCAGTAATTCAGATGTAGTTAACCTTAACATTGACTGTGAGTGCAAATGTATGTGGCTACTATCTGATATGCAATGATTTGCAGCAATTCTGGTTGAGGACTCCATAGAAATTGTAGAATAGAATCAGTCAGGCTTGGAAGGGACCACAAGGATCATCCAGTTCCAACCCCCTTGCCATGGGCAGGGACACCTCACACTAGATCAGCCTGGCTAGAGCCTCATCCAGCCTGGCCTTAAACATCTCCAGGGATGGAGCCCCAACCACCTCTCTGGGCAACCCATTCCATGCTCTCACCACTCTCATGCTGAAGAACTTCCTCCTCACCTCCAGTCTGAATCTCCTCACCTCCAGCTTTGCTCCATTCCCCCTAGTCCTGTCACTACCTGATAGCCTAAAAAGTCCTTCCCCAGCTGTTTTGTAGGCCCCCTTCAGATCCTGGAAGGCCACAAGAAGGTTAATATAATGCTTTGTTCTTACTATTTCCTTTTCATTTTGCAGCTGGCGCTTTTCATTCTATCTCACATCCTCCATCGCTGGGTTTATATTTCTGTATGATGTAAGTTAATCTTTTGAAGGATTGATACTCTGTTTTTGGAAGGATTGGTATTCTTATGTTTTTAACAACATAAGGGCTGATTTTGGTGGCTCTGTGGGTTCCTCGATGTATGTAATCTAGGTGATAGGCTGCAATGTACCCCGAGGTTTTACCTCATTTTTACACTACCTTTTGAACTCAAATGCTGAAGTAGTTTGTGGGTAATCAGTGTTTTTAAGGGGAGTTTTAAGATGTCACACTGATGGCTTTACAACATGCCTTGGTACCACCTCCAAAAGCATCACAGGGCTGTGTTTTTCCTCAAAGGAGACCACAAACTTTTCCTGGCAACACTTTTGGGAATGACAACAATGATGTATTTCATGGCTATTTATTGAGGTGTTGCTGCTGAGTCAAAAGTTGGGAATAACAGAGAGAGAGTGCTGCTTGTAACTCTGTGAGCACTGCCTGGAGTGTCGTTAATACTCCTGAGCAGCAGAATAGTTTCTCAGCGTGTCCACGTTCATCTGGCTCTTCTCCTCCAGTGCTGTTTATCATCATGAACTGGTGGTGTGTGTGGCTGGTAAACACAGCAAAATTTAATCACTGTAGCAACATATCTTGAGTAATTGCAATGATAAAACACACACCCACTGCTTTGGATGATGAAATGGTGAACTGGAACATTTCAGGTGTCCTGAAAAGAAGCCAAAAAACTATGACCAATATAATAAATCTGAGATGTAAGATTCATTTAGGAATTGGTGAAGAATGGTTATTGAGGCTTCTTTGCCTGCTTCACTCAGAGAAATTTTAAGTATTGAAGATTTGGAGATAAGATGACTTGTTGTTGCTCAGCTGTTCAGTCTCTGAATCATCTGTCTTCCCCAGAAACCTTGGTTTTATGACATATGGCAGACGTGGGTTGGCTATCCATTTCAGGTGAGCTTTTTGGCATTGGGCCATCACCTCCAGACGTTCCCAGTATTTCCCCATTGAAAGGAGTAATCCACAGAAGCTCCTCTCCCTCCTGACAGGCACCACCTACAGAGGTGTGGCCCCCAAACCTCTCATCTTTTGGTACCTCCTGCTGACTGTTGTAAGACTTCTGTGATTTGCCGGTGCTGCAGCTCAGCTCCCCAGCCAGACCTTGAGCATTTTCACCTGTCCCAGGTTACTGATTGCACACAGTAGATGCCATCTGTGCTTTGAGTTTGAGAGCAGAGCCCCTAAGTTCACACCAGGCCTGATGCTTCAAGGCACTGCATGCTGGTGTTGCACAGAGAGTTGTACTGAGCAGCCCAAGTGCTCTGTGCCTGCTGGGCCCTGTTGCTCTGCAGTGCAGGTTGGGGGAGTCCTGCAGTGATTTGGTTTGGCATAATGTGAGTCCCTGTTTCTGTCACCTCTGCACAGTGCTATGCTTTTCCCAAAGGTCAGCAGGCTCTTGTTTTTTTCCTAAAACATTTTGCTAGCAGTCCCATAACAGAAGACTCCAAGTAAACTGCCTTGTTACCTGCCAGAGATTGTGTTGTGCCCTTCACTCCTGTTTTTGTAAATCTGTGGCCCATCACAGTGTCTCCTTATTTCAGTCCCAGTCAAGGGCCAAGAATAGAAAGAATCCTGTCCCCTAGCTGAGTTTTCCCAGGACCTGATAGCCAAGACTACTTCCTGCCACCTGGGAAACATTGTGAGTCAAGGAAGCAGCAAAGCTCAGAATGAAATGATACTATAATGGTATTGTTTCAGTTGGAAAAGATCTCTAAGATCATTGAGTCCAACCATCAACCTGAGAGCACCATGGCCACTAAACCATGTCCTGAAGTGACATGTCCGCACATTTCTTGAACATCTCCAGGGATGGTGACTCCACCACTTGTCTGGGCAACCTGTTCCAATTCCTGACCACTCTTGTAGGAAAGAAATTTTTCCTGACATCCAACTTAAACCTCCTCTGGCACAATTTGAGGCCATTTCCTTTCATTTTATCACCTGATAGTACGGAGAAGAAACTGACCTCACTACACCCACCTTTCATACAATGCTTTGGTTTAGAGTGGACATCTAGTGCAACCTCCACCCTGCAGTAAGCAGGGACATCCTGAATTAGATAGGTTGCTGGGAGCCCTATCAGGCCTGAACTTTAGATGCTCCATCCCTGGAGACATTTACCTTAAGCCAATGCACAGGATTTTAGCATAAATAGCTGGCATCCTAGTCATGGGATGTATAGATGTTTGTAATGCTAATTGCTCACCAGAACTGAGGGCTGTGTTTATTTGCAGTTGCTTGTAATTAAATGCAGAAGCACACAGCCTGTAGTTCTCTGACAAAACCATACAGAAAAGCATGCTGAAGTTCTGAGGTGGGGGAGGACCTGCAGAAATGGAGAGTTTGATCTGAGTAAAGGTTAAAGTATTTGGCTCCCAGAACCTCTTTCTTAACGAAACCCAGAACAGGAACATAGTTTAGTTTTGATTTTTAAAGCAAGGCTCAAACAGAGGAGCAAAAGTAGTGAGGAAAGGGGGGGAAAAAGAAATCATTTCACTCTGTTCGCTTCCTGCTCTTCTCAGTTAATTGTGCTGTTCTTCGTTACAGACTCTGCTGCCCTCCCAGTACTGGTACTACATGGCTGAGATTAGTTTTTACTGGTCTCTGTTGTTCACACTCGGGATTGACACCAAGAGGAAGGCAAGTGGCCGGGCTCTAACCGCGTTTCGCCCTGATCCTGGGCTTGGTGCAGCCACATGAGGGCAGCAGCAGCCTGTCCTTGGCACACCTGCACCCATCGGCGCTCGCTGCCTGCCAATGCATCTCTGCGTCTGACAAGATTTGCTTGTCACCTCATCCCCACGGAGACCCTCTGAGGCTGGTTTTGCTTGGCTCTATTTTATTTCTTCTCTCCTTCCCAGGATTTCCTGGCTCATGTCGTTCACCACTTGGCAGCCATTGGGTTGATGAGTGGCTCTTGGTGTGGCAATTACGTGCGTGTTGGGACGCTGGTGATGTTTGTGCATGACACAGCAGATTTCTGGCTCGAGGTAAACCTGCCCTGCCTCTTTTTCCTTATTTTGGGTTGTGGGTTGTTTTGCTTCGTGGGGACAAGGTTGTGCTCAGTCACACTTTAATCTTTTTGATACAAGTTTCATACAATCCCTTCCTATTCCCACACAGATACAGCTTCACAGACTCCTAAACTGTAAGGTGACAAAGAGCAGCTGATGCTCTGTTACACAGTCACTTGTGAGAAAAGATCAGGAGAGAAGTTCTTTAGTACAAAACAGGGACTGAAAATACAGCAGCCTTTCTGGATTTTTCTTCTTTCACTGTTAAAATCAGACCAAGCTGGCTAGTCTGGGGGCAGTTTGTCATGGTACCAATTTTCAAGCAAATTTAGCAGCCAGAATTTTGGCTGATTCTCCAAACTTGGCATCATTTTGTCAGCACTCACACCCCTGTGATGATCCAAGAGCTACATCTACATTACACAATTCTGGTTGGAGACATTCAAGCTGTCCCTGAACAAGATAGTGCAAGGAGAAATCTCTTCCTGGAGATCAATATTCAGAGATGTTCAAGAAGTGTCCTGCACAGAGGACTGTGGTCATAGAGACTTGCTACTGGGTGTCTTGGGATACAGTCATACGCTGTGCTCCCTCCTATAGTTATCCTGAATTTAAAACACCAAGATGAAGAGCATAGTTTCATCACCTCTTTTGGTGGTAGTGCCAGTGTAAGCAGCCCTTGGAGGCTCTCTTCTGCTCCTGACACACTCTGCTGTGTTGGCACGGTTAATTGTGGGGTCATGCAGTTGGGATTGGTCCAGATTAAGTGAGTACAAACAGGTTTTTTTGTTTTGTTTTTTTTTTGTTTTTTAACTGGGTTACTTAGTCCTGAACTGTTTTATGGGCCACTGTGTGATCTTACAGATGAGATGGCAACTGATAGAATTACAGAATCACAGAATGTCAGGGCCTGAATGGACCTTGAGAGATCATCAAGTTCAACACCCCTGCCAGAGCAGGATCACCTAGAGCAGATCACACAGGAGCACGTCCAGGCAGGTTTTGAATATCTTCAGAGAGGGAGACTCCACAACTTCCCTGGGCAGCCTGTTCCAGTGTTCTGTCACCTTCACGGTGAAAAAAATACTCCTCCTGTTTAAATGAAACTTCCTGTGCTTCAGCTTTCACCCATTGCCCCTTGTTGTATCATTGGGCATCACTGAGCAGAGCCTGGCTCCATCCTTACGGCAATCAGCCTTTACATATTTATAAGCATTGATGAGGTTGCCTCTGTCTCCTCTTTTCCAAGCAGCAGAACCCCAGCTCCCTCAGTCTCTCCTTGTAATGGAGATGTTCCATTCCCTTCAGCATCTTTGTGGCTCTCCACTGGACTCTCTCAAGCAGTTCTATGTCCCTCTTGAACTGGGGCCCAGAACCAAACACAGTACTCCAGATGTGGCCTCACCAGGACAGAGTAGGGGGGCAGGAGAACCTCTCTCAACCTACTAGCCACAGCCCTTCTGATACACCGCAGAATGGTATTGACCCTCGTGGC
>VWYK01006803.1:0-12594 GCA_013399775.1 Semnornis frantzii | reverse complement strand
CTGTAGGAGGTGAACCTCTATCAACAGACAGTAGTGGCCCCACAGACGCACGTTCTTAAAGGGAATGATTAAAATGAAACCGCTTAAGCATTTCACTGGATTACATCCAAATTGAGCCTTGATTCTTTTTGTTTTGACAGTTTTGTAATGTAAAATAGAAAACACATACAGTAGAAATCCAGAT
The DNA here is from genome assembly GCA_013399775.1 of Semnornis frantzii. Classification (NCBI taxonomy): domain Eukaryota; kingdom Metazoa; phylum Chordata; class Aves; order Piciformes; family Ramphastidae; genus Semnornis; species Semnornis frantzii. Next base: position 12,410 of record VWYK01006803.1, on the reverse strand, counting down.
ACTCAAGAAGCATGGACTTTGATTGTAAGTCTTTCCTTCTTATAAAATAGTACAAACGTACATTTGTGTAAAGAAAACACTGATTTACTAGAACTGATTGCTTCACAGTCTAATTGCCTTTCAACTGGCTGTTCCAAATTAAGATGTCATTGATGGCTTTTTGTGATATATTTCATTTTAAGCAAATTTATTCTATAATAGAGCACATCATAATGGAAAGCAGAGTTCCCACTCTTCCCTCCTCTTTGTAGCCTGATATCTTGACAAGTAAATTAAATTTAGCAGTTAAAATGCTTCCATTAGTAATTTTATTAAGTTAATTAAGGAATCTCTCTTTCTGAATTTTAACTACATTCATTTCAGCACAATCTTGATTTATTTATTTTTTTTAATTCCATATATTTAGTATCCGTGATGACTTTTGGGACGAACAACTATCTTGTACAACATTTCTGAGACTATGACAAACTTAACTAAGGAAAAAAGACAAATAATTTTTAAAACCAAAACCTCACTGTATCTCTAAATTCTTTTGCTTAAAAAAAGAAAAAAACTCTCCTACTCAAATCTAGGGAGAATGTTTGCTATGAGCAATTCCAAAATCTACGAGTCACAGCAGAAATGACACAATCAGAACACTTAAAATAGCTAAAGATGTGTAAACTGGTATCAATAAAATTTGAACCCTCACCTGTTGGCTTCAGTCAGATTGATAACTCCTGGTTCACGGAAAGTCTATGTTTTATAAATAGTGCTTTACCTTCATTTACCTTTTTCATATTTCAGCCCAGACAAAGCATGGGTATAACCAAACATTATGAGAACAACTGTTCTCTTTTATATCCCTCCTCCCTGAAATGTGAGGCTGTGAGAAATCCCCTGAGATTTTCAATTGCCTCCAAAGCAAAGAAGTCTGGGTAATTTATATCCAAACTAAATTCATATATTGTAAACATGAACTCATGAAATGCTTTATTTTTTCAGTCACCACCCCTGCAATATGCAGGAAGCCTCTCACAACATTTTTCCAATAGTAAAAAAGACTAATTTATCTCTTCACCTAAAGCAAGAGGAATTTTCAATAAATAGTCAAACATTTCATTTCCTCCAGGACTAGGTCCAAAGTAATGATAATGTCCACTTGACAATCTGTGGTCTGCTGAAAGGAAGTGTCTACAAAAAGTAAAATACAATTATTTAAACCCAAACACTAACCACAGGGATGGCTGACATTCATTGTGTATGACAAGGCCACCCAGGGGCATGGTTCAGCACACGCAGATTAACATGTACAGATGTAATAGTCCTCCCTATCACAGCTAAACACGCATAAGGATAAGGAAGAAACAATAACTGTGAGGGATGAACTATTTGCTGTTCAAAAGACTGGATGATACAGGTATGGAAAGGAAATATTCTTGAGATGGCAATATTAAAATGGAGAGAAACGCTAAAAGACTCTGATCCAACCTGATCTTAATAAAGGTCACAGAACAGCAGGTGGTCTCTGAACAAAAGCTTGGGAGAAATAGGATGAGTATAAGGGGAAAAATAACTCAAAGCAGTTGTATATGGGTTACACATTAAATCAATTAGTTGACTATGAACTGCTTAGACATCTTCTACTCTTTACTATATGACTGGTCAACCTATGGCATGTGTGGCCCATGTAATCCCTGAATGCTTTAGTTCTGTTTCCATGTTGGGACAGTGTGGGCTGCCATGGGCTATGTTTACAAATGCATTTCTCCTCCAAATCCACGGCTATTGGCAGCAGGCCTGCCCTCAGTCCCTCACCCCACAAAGGAACTGAACAGATGTCAGGTCTCAACCTTCCTTCGCTCTCTCTGATAACGCACATACACACGTACTGTGACTGCCAGCCACGAGAAAGTGTTTGGGGAACCATTCAATCGGCACCACACTTATTCTAATCTTCCAGGTCTACATCACATCTCTCAAACTTATTCTGAATGTTTCTCACAAGAGCTTTCCAGTATACAGATAATGCAAGAGGCAAGAGAGAAAAATGCTGGGCCAAGGATTAAGTAAAATTGGAAGTCTAAGTTACTGAAACACATATAGTTTCTAATTATGTCACAGTTGGGCTGCAGATAAAAATAGTCAAACCGACTATTTAAAATCATATTCATATTGCACAAGTGGAGCATTGCCTATTGAGATGTTGATCCTGCTTCACAATGCTGTTCCAAATGTATAAGGTGCCTTTTGCCGAGTATTTTGTCTGGAAGATGGGGATGAGATCAAAATATGGCAGAATTTCTCTATAAACAAGAACAAACATGGGGAATGTGGCTTTTGTCATTACTACTGGACAGAGGACTTCAGATTAAATATTCCCCAGCACAAATGACATTTTGTTATAAAATTTGTATGATTTATTTTTCGGAAACAGAAAAGTCTCCAAAAAAATTTCAATTGAGAAAACAAACAAAATTCATAGATTTGAATAAAATCCTTTCCTTCATATTTATAAATCAAAAGTTTTGTGGGTTTTTCCCTGTAATTAAAAATTTGAACTACTACATTTAGAGCAATAATTCAGTCATAGAATAAAAAATTAATGAAGATGGAAAACACATGACATCTTTAAACCTGTTTTTCCTATATCAAAACAAAATTATCTATAGTTATTACATCATTCTTGATGCATCACTGCCACTTATTAAAGAAAAAAAAATTAAAAAGAAAGAAAAGAAACAGAAAATCCTCTACCTACATCTCCAGTGATGGAAACTCTCCACATTTTCCAGGCAAAATAGCTAAATACTTTGGTACCCATGGTCCTGCAGAATTTTTTTTTAGCATTTAATGTGACTATCTTGCTGCCAGGTGATTTGATTTTGCTCTTCCCGGGCTCTGGCCATGGAAGATATATCGTTCCTTTCTCCCCTACAGTAGAAGTATTAAAGGAGGAAAACCAAACAAATAAAAAAATCTTTTCCATGTATTTTTTACAGGTGGAAAAATAACAAAACAAACCAAAAAAAGCATATAATCACTCCACAAAGTGATTTTCAAAAGCAAACGACTACAACTTCAGTGCATTCACTGCTACACTGTTTCAGATATATTCTGTGTCTGCATTTTAAACAGCTGAAAAGTTTCCAGAGCTCATGTTACAGGCACGAAGTTGATTTTTTGATGTTTGAGGGTTTATCATTTTTTGTAGAAGATGCCATTCTTCTGGCAAGTTAATGCAGAAAGCCCGGGAACTTTAAGCCCAAACAAATATAATATCTTTCCTTAAACATTCCTGCTACATTTGTATTTTCTTTCAATAAATCCAGTGATTAAAACCTATGGAAACAAATCAAATCCTGATGAAAGCAATCATCATTCTAACTTCTGTTCTCCTCTACTACAAAGATTTGCAAAAACCACAGAAACATAAAGATAGAAAGGATTACAAAGGGTTGAAGAGATGTACTTGCATGGGTCTTAGACAAATAACAGGATGGAAAACTACCTAACATTTCTAATTGCAAGGTTATGCAATCACTCTCAGCAGCCTATTCCTGTGGTTTACATCTATACTAAACAAAAATCAACCTTGTTGATAAGTCAATTTAATCTTGTTCAACACTCAGTGAAGACAGACAAGAATGATTGTCCCATAACCTTTTGTATTTTAAGACTATTCAAGTGCCTCTTCGCAAGCTACTTCCTTCTAAATTAAACACACGTGTATTTTGACCTAGAGATTTTCTACTTCCAACATACCTTGCTAAGAAGGTCCACAACTTTAGTTTCTGTCTGCATTGCATCTTCCATGAGCCATCTCAGAAAAACCAGAAAGAAATGATTAATTTGACTCAGCTGGCAGTTTGAAAACTCGCAGTGAGTTAGGACTTGGAGGCAGCCATCCTCCTCTCTCCTTCTCCACTCTCACACTAGGGCAACGTTCTCTCTTTCATAGATTCAATCAACACTGATCTTTAAAGTAGAAATACCAGACTTTCCTCCTTGGTCTCACAAGATCTCCATCACATATGACATTGTCTTGTCTGAAAAGCACCATTTAGCACTGTATACAAAAATGAAGAGGCGTGAGCTAAGGTAAAGGCTGGTTTTCTGAGAGTCAATTCAGGCACAATTCTGATGATTGCTGGAGAAGGGTAAAAGTTAAAAAAATGCACACACTCTCTTTTGCAGTGTTAGAGAATACACTAAACCTTGCAGAGCTGAACCACTCACCATGCCGTAGAATTTATATTTTGTGTACTCCAGCACTCCCAGTCTAAATGCTAAAACACACAACTTCTCATGACATAATTGTCTATGGAAATATAGAACTCCTTTTCCTCTTAGAATTATTTTTTAATGTCTTACCAATACTTGATACCCTTGTTAAAATACTTGTTTCCGTCATTAAAACCATACATATTTAGCTCAATAGCTTTCATTGAAGTGCATTTAATTTACACAGCGAATAAGATACACAAAGTCATTGTGAATCTTTCAATAATACACAGCATACAGTGCAAGAAATAAGTAACCCTGTAAAACTTATAGATCAGATATAAACTTACTGTTGGAAGAGAGCCCCCGGTTTCTCCTCACACATTCTCTTGGTGTTAGACAAAGGACCTTCTCTGCCCACAGGTAGTCACTCAAGCCTAGCCCAAACCAGCTGAAAGAAATCCGAAAATCAAATCTAGCCTTCCACAATTTGATTTGTAGAAAATCAAGGAACAAAGCTTTACTGAATGATTTTAAATAAATCATTATTAACTACATGTGCAAATGCATCAACTAAATGTGGATGTGCAATTAAATAACTAATCATGATTTGGAAAGGCTGAAAATTGCAATTGCATGCTGCACTGGCCAGCCTTGCCCCGGGCATGCCCAGGTGTTCCTACTTGCTCAGGGAGTCTGGCACTGGGTTCTTTCTGATGGAGGACCACCTGGGGAAAACAACTGAGTTAACCTATCTTCCAATTAAATGATTGGATTTTTTTTTTTTTAATAGGCAATCAGAAAGTATCTCCTGGAAGAGCATTCTAGAGCATCAACCTACAACAAAATAAGTCTTCATGTGCTAACTAGACATATAAAACATCCATTCAGTTACAAGCATTTGATGAAATTAGAACTGTTTCTCTCCTAAACTCACTCTCATGAATAACAATGCCCTGTTTAACTTCAATGCAAACTCACTCTAAACAAAAATACCACAGTGATTTAGCTAGTGAGTGTCCACAGAAGTTGCCAGAACAACAAACTAATTCTGATCTGGTTTATCCTGTTAAATAGAAACATTTTATGAGCTATCAATTTTCCTTCTTAAAGATCTTCTTTTCTTATTCCCATTTTATCCTGCTAGCAAGTACAAACAGCCCATTGACATGTTTGGTGAGGTTATCTCATGACATCAAAACAAACACACTTTTGAGTCAGAAGGGTCCACTATCTTTACCTGATTTGATTCCAAACCATACTTTCGTCATCATTGGGACCACAGTTTCCCCACTGTTTCTCATCTGCTTCGTTGGATTGTTTCAGCTTTACATAATACTCTTAAATTTTTTACCCTTCAAGACTGACAACAACAACAACAAAAAAAAAAGTGCTGCTAAATAACTAAAAAACTTGTTTGCAAAGATCGAAACTTTCCAAATTTACACATACAAAATTCTTTCAAACAAAAGTGTAACTCCCACATTACTTTTTGCTGTCTATGAACAAGCCAGTTGAGGCACAGGGAGACCTTTGGGGTCAGAGGGAGATGATTTGTTCTTTTCTGGTTTTCCATTGTTATTCTCGTACTATGGTAAAGGCTCTTTTACTAGAAAGGTGTACAACAGAATCTAGAAATACAGCAATAATACAGATAATAACTTAGTAGGCTCTCTGAATTACATTGTCAAGAATGTTATGGTAGGCAGAGGAGAGCACAAAAAATAAGATATGGAGTGTAAGGAAACACGAGTACTTCATGCATGGAGTGTAAGGTATGTCTGTGCAGAAACAGCTGAAACAGAGGAGTTGAGAGATATGCTGTTCAAAGGAGCTTGAGCAACTATTGATCTCTAACAAACCTGTTACTTGCATGTTTACAACTCTTATTCAAGCTGTGTTGTTTGCTGGTATTTGCCTGACTGTCTGGGCATTGCACTGCTATATATAGATTGCAATTATAAACTTATCACATCTATACATTAAGCATTTTTCCAGGCACGCATATTGTGAGCCGTCAGCTGATAGTTTCATCATTCTCAAAGAACACTCAAGGTTGATGTATTACAAGACTAAAACCCATTTCATAAATACTGGCAGTTTTGGCTCCTCAAGTTTTGAGGGAGGTGAGTCCAAGGCAGCTGTAAATGCAATTATACAGGAGGTGGACAGGCTGTGACTATGGACCATGATGGCTCTCTCTGGAAGATGGAATTATAGTTCTAATGAAATCGTCAACAGTAATCCTGTTACTGGGAGCTTGAGTACCCTGTTTAATGAACTAGACAGTAACAAAGAAAATAAAAATATTTTAAAAGCTACAGTATGAGAAAATTATAATTGGTCCAGATTTCATGTCCATGATGAAATGCACTGGGACAGAATTACCGCCAAGCAGGATTATGACCTATCAGGGGACTGCTGTTTTGTCGGCCCCCCTGTCATCATCAATTGGAAAAGGAGTCTTGCTTTACTTGCACAAATACTTTGTCATGCAGTACATAAAATGGTCAAAAATGTACTTATGTCTGCATGGAAAAGTTTGCAAGGTTTTAAATAATTTGATGCTGAAAGAAACGCATTATCAGTTGGCAAGAAGGGTTGGATTTCATGACCCACTGTGATTTCTAATGCCTTTGATCTCTATCCAAAGCAGACCCAAACTAACAGCATGTAGTTCCATAGCACTAGAACCTTTACATATTGCATTTGGGGGGTTGGGTTTGGGGCGGGGCGGGGGGGCGTTTGTTTTGTTTTTGTGGTGGTTGGGTTTGTTTGTTTGTTTTTTGGGTTTTTTTTGTTATTCTTGAGGGAATTATATTTTCTTCATATTGATGTGAATAAAGCACTGTGATACGCTTCACACAGAACACATAAATGTACACAAATTTGAAGAGTACACAAGCTTTTGCAAACAATTTGCTTCTGTTGGGAAGGAAGACAATGCAGTGTAGAGCTGAAAGCTTTACCAGTTGCCTGTATCATACTGAGACCAACTACAGCAGAATCTCAGACACAGCAGAAAGAGGAAGATAATTTCCTCAGCCCACTCTTGTGAAATTTAGTAAATGACTTTCCTCCACCCCCAAATGAGATAAAAGATTGTATTTGTCCACCCCAGTGGCTAAGAGGGATAATCAAGATGGATGGTTTCACCTGGAAACCTTTAATAACAACACCTGGTTCTGACAGATCCCAGAACGCTTCCAAAGTGCTTTTAAAATGTGAGGGAAGTGAGATGAGAGACTTGCCTTTCTCAAAGCCTCTTAGCAGAACAGCCACAGGATCAGTGTCCTGAGCCCTAGACAAATGCTCTATTTCTGATGACAGTTACTCCTTCTTCTTAAAACTGTTTGGGCTCCAGGGCACGTTCTCCACTGCCTGACCAGGACCAACAGGGGACCACTCTGGTCTGCAGACTGTCCATCCCTCTTCCACAGCTCTGAAAAGACTTCTAGCTAACCCAAGTGAAAAAACAGAAAGATAATCTAAACAAAAGAAGATTTTGCAGAAAGATAGCCTATTGGTTACAGATCCTTGTGACAGACACATTAGGTGATCAGGACTCAATAGAGGGTCATATTTGAACAACGGATCTGCTGGATGCAAGCTATATCTGAACAGATAACTGAACTACTCATTCTCAGCCGTGACAATGCTTACTTGTAGGCTAGTTACAGATACCTTTATTAATCAAAATATGTATCTAGGAACAGAGGTTAGCAAAGCCGTGGCAATTCCCCTTCATTGCATGCAGAGCAAGCATTAGAATATGAAAGATGACCTACTTTTCCATAGGCACCTTCTGACGAAACATGCAGTCTAAAAACCAAGATGGAGAAGATCCATAATTGTGAGGATGTCCATTTGCTGTTAACTCCCGATAGAAAAGGGACAGGGACACCATCATCTAGTACAATTCTATTACATTCTTTCCATGAAGAAGAATGCAACTATAGCAACACAGGCCTCCTCTACTAGAATTTTGTGAGAGGCTGACCCCTCCCTCGATAGAATCAACAAAGATAAAGATTGCCTTTGTTAAAGATGGCCTGGATTCCTGGCAGGGCAAAGGGATGCAAACAGCAGCTTTGTGGACTTACCGGACTTGGCCCAGATATCTACTGGAGAACTCAGGAATGCTAACCAACAGAGATAGCATTTTGATGAAATTCTGGGACTGCAGCCTGGCTTGAATGCCCAGGAGGCGATACTTCACACCAGCTACACTGAAGAGAAAAGGTTTTTGTGTATTTAGGGTATGGAACAGTAAGTGGGTGCAGGGAGGGGGCGGAGGCCCTGCCTAGTGCCGCAGCCGGGCCGCNCCCCCCCATCTGCAGTTGATGGTAATATAATCCCTGTTCTTTTCCTTCCCTGCTCTTTTTCTCCCCTGTTCCCTCTCTCCCCTTTTCTCTCTCTCCCTCAGTTTTGTTCAACTTTATTCTTTAATAAATAGTTCTTGGTGATATTTGGTCTCATTTGCACCTTAATTCCACAACACGGAAATCCAAAAGAACCAGTCTTGCTCCTCTGGACAGAGATACTGTTCATCTGTGTTGTCCAGACCCTGACAAATTTCACCCCCTTAGTCCTCTTCTCTCAGGCAGTTTGTCCCCATTTTAAACTTTCCTCCAACACAAACACTGATATGAAGCCAAAACCTGGCCCATGTTGCATGAGGTGCTGACTTCAGGTCAAGTGGCTTCATTCAGAACCGCTCTTGGGTCAGCGTAAAGTGACAAATGGTTTGATGCATCTAGGTCTAAGTGTCTAAGTAAGGCACTGCCATTTGCAGAGAAAATCCAGTTATACAAAGTTTCTTGATGGTTCATTATTCAACACAACATATTAATCAATGTAAATACAATCAGTGCAGTCTGGGAGAGTGCTGTCAAACAGTTAAAGGTGACATTGAAGCAATGCACTTCCTGGCTGAAGATGTATCAAACCAACCACTAAGTAGTATCAATGAAAGCAGCAAGGAAGGTCATCATCAGCTAAGAATGTCGCAAGTTTTAAGGACATTTCTAGTTCAGGACAAAGACTCTGACATTGAAGCATGTGGCTGCTATAGCTGGCTTCATCACCGCTAAGAATTCAAAGTAAAACATTCTTCTTCCAATAACAACATGGTCCTATTCTTGAACATTACTTTTTAAAGTGATTGGACATTTCTAGAGACCCAAAAATGCCACTATGAATGTGTCAACTAAACAACCAAACAAGAAACTACACACCAAACCCAAAAATATAAAAACAAAACAAAAAACCCCACACATAACCCCCCCTCAAACTCCCAAAACACACAAACAAAACCCCAAAAAACAAACACAAAGCAACAAACCTAGCCATGTATGGGGGTTTATCAGGAAGCCAAGTTCCAAGATGACTATTACTTAATAATAACATCCAGCATCACATAAATATCAAAACTATCCATATTTAGCAGCCATATCAGCTTTAGACTTTATCAAAAGAACAGATACAAGGCCCTTTGATTTCTCCACATTTTTTAGGACTTCATTTAAAGAAGAGATGCAAGAATATATTATTTACAATTATGCCATTTTGTTTCCAGTAAATCTAGTGTTACAGAGGAAATATTGTACCTAGAAAAACCGTAATGCTATCAATACAAATGGACTGCACTGTCATGAGCATATTGTTGAATCAAACCAAGCTTGGTTACAGGAAGACTGAATCACTTGCATGTGAAATAAGGACTGTGAAGAAAAAAAGAGTTTAAAAGTACTTGTCATTGATGGACAGAGACTGTAGTTACCAAAACTGCTTTCTTGGTCCTCAGGAGAAACTGCATGAAGGTACTGTGAAAAGAATATTTAGGTCAGTGTGAAAGATCTGTCTCTTGTATAGCAGGCACTGCAGATGGTGGAAGAAAGCTGCACTGTCAGACTCCACAAACTGCTCAAACTCTGGTGAGGAAAATTATGGCAGAGGACGTAACTGAATAGACGTTCACAGCTCTGTACTCAGCCCTGTTGCCTTAGATGTGCCACCAGACACTCATGGCTAGCATCACTCTGAAGTCAAGGTCATTTAACACCAGTCTTATTAATCATTAGGATATGAAAAAGAAAACAGGCCCAGCATCCACTGCAGCAATGGTCAAATACACTGTCTAGGCCACACATCTGAACAAAAGATAACATGTTTAGGCAGGATCAAGTGAGTTTGGACAAGAGCTCTGCACTTTTCATATTCTTATTTATACTATGATGAAACTCATTCCACATACACACAGGTAGGCAAGATTTTAAAGAAATACTAGCTGCGTTTTCACAAATTCCACTGACCACACACAGAGCTGCCAGTTTGGGTAACCGGTCTTCATGCACCTGGGATGCACCACCCTCATTTTTGCTCCTCAGAATAGTTACCTGGCTCTTTTACTGTGGCTCATTCTCTACCCAAGAGATTGTTATTTCGAATCCCTCTGTTTCTTTTTGTGACACATAATTTGTACTCAGGCATTCACTCAAAGTTTTACATTAAAGATATATAGAAACAAAATACAAAGGTAGTTTATGATCTTGTGATAAGAAGACATAGTTTCAGACATCCACATTGATGTAGATGAAAATGCAGTCTACAATTTCAACCAGGAAATGACTATAAACTCAAGTGAAACTACAGTTTATAACTTTCATTCCTTTAAAGGTATAAAATAAAGAAATGCTAAATGCAATAAAGTGCCAGAAATCAGAACATTGGCTTGTCTCAAGGTACTAGACAAAGAACAGATTTCATAAAAGGTTGTTGATATAAAGTATAACAAACACGATGAAGGAAATGTTTACATAGAATTATCAGAGTTGGGGAAAGGCTTTGTGCTTTTAATGCATTCATAAAAGAATGTTATACATGAACGCAAAGAAACTTGTTGAAAGACTGTGGATATTTATGTTGCGTAATGCAATTGCTATCTACCCCGTGTGATTCTACCAGTATTTTAAACATCCAGGTGTGAATTCAGAAAGTTTGGTGGTTTATTTTAACTTATTTGTTTTACTGCAGGAATTACTATTGGTCAATTTCAATGAAGTTGAAAAGCTACATCACAAAGATGACAAGTTGAAGACCAAAGTGTGACTGAACCTGGAAAAGTCGCTTGGGAGTAGATTTACATGCGAGAGTTGAACTAGCCAGATTCAGACAGCTAAGGCTCACTGTCAGTGCTGATGCTATTTTGTTCCTCCTGATTGGCTTTCCATCTTTAAAGTCATTTAAGCACTAGGAAATGATCTGCACTGGGGCTCAGGAAAAAGGAAGCTTCCCAGGGCCCTTTGTGATTTTCAGGAATACCAAACTCACTCTGAAATCAATAGCAATTAGGTGCTTGTTCATTTTTTAGTACCTAACATGCAACTATCTGCCTGTATATGCAGATACCGAAATACCTTTAAAACTAAATCCTTGATATTGCTCTAACTTTAATCATTTACATGGCACAAAAATACTTTTGGAGGAAGGAAGCTTCTTCCAAACACGGTAATTGCAGATAGGGAAAACTGTGGGTGTGATGTGGACACAGTTGGAATTTGTTGTCTAGACATGGAGTAGATTGTGAGAAATTTGCATGGAAACATTGTTATCTGTGCTCACATTCTTTTGACTTGAAATGGCAAGGTGGTGACTTCTTGAAAGTCAACATCTGCAATGGGAATCCCTGCAATCTTTTTCAAAATACTGGGAAAAGGGAAAAGAAAAATCCCGGCAAAGCTTTATCCTCCCTATGTAGAGATATTTGGTTAGAGTACTCTTTACGTACAAGAGAGCCCATATCAATCACTCCCTTGGTGTGGAGGATCTTCTCTGGTACTCAGTGTTGGGCTAATACAGATCCTAGCTGGCTGCCACTAATGACTAAGCACAACTGTGCTTCTCAGGTTTACAATCGAAAACAAAAATACCTGGGAAAATAACCTGGTAAAAGGAAGGCTAGATGACACCAAAATGTAATGACTATGAAAAGACAGGTAAGAACTTAGCTGGGGAAACGATGGTGACTACACGGCAGAGAGATGTGTGAGATGAATGTAAATCTGAGAGAGGAAGACAGGTTACCATTTTAGAAAGACTGCTCTGTCTCTGCTGATTCTTGGTTCTCTGGGACCAGGTACACAGAGAACTGACAGTATTTCCTCCCTGTGTTGTTCCTGATACCATTGAAACACAGAATCACAGAA
>VWYK01006797.1:3662-18067 GCA_013399775.1 Semnornis frantzii | reverse complement strand
AAAAAAAAAATTAATTAGAAAGAATGAACCAAATCTTCCTTTTCAAGGGAAAAAGAACCCACAACCTATGTTTAAATATGAGGCCACTGAAATTCAGTTGGAGTATCATCTTCCTATTTGTAGGAAATTTGCATATTTTAGATACTTGTAGTGAAATCTTTCATTTTTATTTTCATTTGAACTTCAAGTAAAGGAGACTTAAAACACAGCACCAGAAAGGCTGTCAATTTTTATTAGGTAAGCAATACCTACACTTCTTGCAATGTCCCAACAGCAAGCATAACTGTATTTCTAATCATGCCACAGAGGCCACTCCTTCAGATTTTCTTGCATTATAAAATAATAAAATTACAATACATACCATGTTGAAATATTTGAAGAAGGTAAGTTCATCCATCCAAGCAGCAGTTTAGGGAAGAACACCGCCCTCAGTTTTAAAATCTAGCATGCTTTCCCACAGCATGAGCAAGGAATACTACCTTAGCTTATGTCCTTCTTTGAATTCACACAGGAAAGGATAGAAGGTTGGAGAGAGAAAATGTACCACGAACACAGCAACTTCTTGAATCAAGAGAAAAGGATAAGGACATCACTGAGTGAGTGGTGTTCCAAAGAATGGGCATCTCCTAGTCATTAGTGCTTTAAAAAAAACAAAACAAAACCACATTAATTTTTCCTTGGATATGCAATATTGCTCTTTAAGCTCTGACAAACACAGCAGCCTATGCAGTTCATGGCTGGAGATTTCACAAGAGAGCTGTCTAGTGCAAGTTTGGCAAGTGGGTGAATGGCAGGGAGAGTAGCAACAGCTGGCTGAGCCAAATAGCCTCATTCTGCTCCACCACATCCCAGGAACCAGACAAAGTGGTGTGACATTCACATTGCAGAGTGCCAGAAACGGGGACACCAATGGCCCAGAGACACAAGTGAGAATGGTAAGCTGGTTTCAGGTATTGCCTCAGGGGGAAGCAAAGAAGTAAGAGAGTCAGAAATGAAGACTGGCAATTCTGACATTAAACCCCCAATAACGTTTTCACTTTTTGGCAGAGTTCCATATTTTAAAAGCACAGTTTAATTCAGGCCATTCTGAAATCTACAGTTGTGTGGTAAAAATTTACCTTTTTATCCAAGTGAGAGATCTGCACCAATATAGAAGATGAGGCACAAGGTATCACCCAACCAAGACTAAAGGATGCCATCAATAGACAATGTTGAGTAAACTGCAAGGGCTTTGGCACTCCATCCACACATTCCCACTGTCTGCACACAGGTTTCTATACTGTGTTTTATGACAATAGTAGTGGCACTCAGAGTGAAAATACATTAAGTAGCTCATTACCCAAATATATTGTTTGCAGGCAAGTGAACTGGCAACCTGACAGTCTGTCAATAGTGTTTGAGACTGGAAGAGATGCAATAAAAAGTTCATTAACAAAAACAACCAGCAGAAGAACCTGTACATTGACTGACTTTGGACTCAAGCTAAAATCCAGGTTAAGTACCTTTCACTTTATCTCAAAATAACAGAGATGCTCTTTGGTTTTTGAGTCATGAGGTAAAACAAGCTTCAAAAGTCACGTTCAAACAACCAGAGATATTCAGAGCAACTGCCCCAGGTAAATTTTTAATGCTAGCAGGGGCCACTGTTGGCAGGGAGGAAGCATGTCACTATATGAGAGTGACTAGCACTGGGAGAAAGTAGGTGTGGGATCCTCTTCCTGGCCCACTTGAAAGGGGTGTCAAGTATGCTCTTCAGATTGTGACAGACAGTAGCATTAGAGGCTTGGCAGGATGCGCCTGAGGGCTTCTACTTGATCCTTCTTTTAAAGAAGTGCCAGTAAGCTCAGAAGCATGGAAGAAAGCAGGCATTACAAAATATATATCCTTATCAGAATTCTTTTCCAATCTAGGAACAAATACAGTTGGGAGACTTTCACAAAAGTTAGGTTAATTTGCGGTGTGACAAGCAATGTAGTAGTGTACAATCAAAAGGAATCCAGTCAGGTCCCCAGAGGGCCATATAGTCAATGAAGACTTCGTATTTCCCTGTCCATGATACAGCGCTCTGGGTTTTCTGCTGTGCATATGCTTCTCATGAAAAGCAGAGAAGTGGATCCTCTGTTCTGCTCTCAGGGAACAGAATTAGAAATCTGGCACTTGTGGGTCCCTGCAAGTCCATGATTATTCATGTCCAGCACTGGAAATTGAGAATCTATTGTCTCCCTGTAAAGTAGAAGATTTTCAGGAACAAAAAGAAGTATTGCTCCAAATGGAGAACTTCATGTCATTTTGCATTTGTAACTGGTGCAAATACTTGATGAGAAGGGCGAGGGTGAATTCTTTCACACGTAGCCCTGAGAAACTGTTTTAATTCATGTAGTCTTCTTGACTTCCTGCTTGAACCTTCCTGGGCAAGTGCATTTGTCTCAACTTGTTTGCAAAGCAAATTAAGTTCAGGATTGATTTGGTCACCTGGTAAACTCTAGCAGAAAGAACTACTTAAAGGCCATCCCTGACCTAGTTTTAAAAAAAGTACGTAGAAGAGACTTAGTTTCCTGGGACCAAATGAAATAGCTTAATGCAATGGCTCTATATGAGTGAACTTAGTGATCTCAAAGCAAAATCAAATACAATTATGAAGTCATACGAATTGTTCTGCATGCCAATAGTATGGCATTTAAGCAACAGTACTGCACAATACATTCATTCACAGTTGTTTGTGTGTTGCTAACCAAGTAAAAGATTCATTATGTGGCTGGCTTCAGTGTCAGGTACTGACTGAATACTGCCTCTTGGACATGTCATACTCAGTGACAGCTAACATCTAATTGCAAAAGCCTGGGCAGGATCAATTACATCTGTGTCCAGGGCTCAGCAAGAAGTGATACTAAGCAGAACGGACAAACCTCACACAGAGTAAAACACTAACCCATAGGAGCAGCTACCCAACAACACATGTTTTGGTGGACAGAAGGACAGAAAAATAGAGAATTCTTTGGATACTACTTCCCTTCTTTCCTCTTTCTATTCAGCAAGTGATCTTGCCATTGCTCAGGACACAGATTATATGTTTGAAACATCAAACATAACTGCAATATGATTTACACTTTTTTTTGTTGTTTGTTTTTGGGTTTTGTTTTTTTTTTTAAAGGTATGACCTGCCTTTACACACATAAATTCTCTGGTGTATAAGCTTCCTTTAACCTGCCTTTGGCCATTTGGCTTAGAACCCCAGGCTACGGCCAAGCAAATCCTCTTGTGAATATGGAATTGATATTTACAGCCTTCATTCTCTGCCTACATAGCCCTAACTAGAAGCCTTAGGAAAAAATAAGAAAATATTAACCACCTTGAGTCAAACAAACCTTAAAAATATTAAACTTTAAAACTAACATACACTGTTTATTTCCTTTGTTATGGTACATGAGGAATGAACCACTACCAACCTGCAAAACATTACACAGAAAATTAATGTCCCTTTCAACAGCACAGCAGGAAGCCTAATCCAGCTATCTGTACTGCTGAAGAAAGACTATAATTACATATAATAAAGGTGTAGGAACCTCATGAAGAAAAAGTCATTAGTTTGAGTTTTACTGAAATACCTGCACAGTTCATATTTCAGCCAATGAAGGACTTAGATGTAGATCCTCAAACCAAGGTTTTTCAATTGCCATTATCAGAGTAGTCAATCAAGCCCCTTCACAAATTCTCACAAAATAAATGAGCTCCATTTTGCTCCTTTAACTATGACAGTGACTGCATCCATGAAGGTTGTGAGTGTCCTTCTGTGTTTGTTTTCATTCTTATTTATCCATAGATCATCAGGCCACTGAAACTCATACATCCATGGGTTACATCTAATTGCTGTCAGTCTTCATATCAAACTCTATTCAGCATATGAACGACAGTTAACTCATGAGGAGAAAAATGTCCTGCTAAAAAAAAAAAAAACTTAAGACCATGTTCCAGGGATATATGGAATACAAGAACCTCCATCAGGTTTAAAGCACATACTCGAATACTTGCTATATTCAGGATACAGCTATACCCAAGGCCATGGTGCTTCATAAATCATTGAAATAATAGAGCAAAAGCTCATCACAAATGAAAGAACCATTTATTATATTATTTCTCAACTCTGTGCACTTGACAACTCAGGGTGAAAACACAGGCCTGGAAAAGGAAGGAGTCAAACTATCATCAACCTGTTAAGAGCTCTGATAAACAGCTAATAAATGTCAGAGAGTGTTTGTCATAAAATCCCCCAAACACACCAAAAGAAAGAGATCAAACAAAGCACTTAAAAATGCAATGTGCTCTTTAAGGCTACACCATAAAAGCTGGGCATGCCTAATTTTGTAGTGTACCTTTTTTTTAAACTGAATGGTAAATGTTCCTTTACAGAGTGACTTAATGACATTTGATTTTGATAATTTGTTCAATTTGGCTTGATTACAAGTCTGTTACTTCGACATTATCTACTTAGAAGGTACTGAACTAGTACTCAAATGTTTGACATTAGAGTGGCAAATCACTTTACTGACAGACTGTGACCAAAAATAGAATAAAATCATTATATAGGTAGGTGTTCCTATGCAAACAACCATGTGAGATATCATTACTGGTCGAGAGATCACAGAACTCAGCCTGAGATCAGCATCCGCAGCCAAATAGTCCCTGCAGTGGGTTGGGCAGAGTAGCAGTGCTGGTGGACAGGGTCTTTTCTTCACCCTGAAGTCAGGACACGTGGGGAGCAGAGCGAACTGCCTCACCAAGATGGGATACCTGTGGTGAGCAGAGCAACCTTGGTCCACAGGACAGGCAACTGCTTGAAAGAGTCCAGCACAGAGCCACAAAGATGCTGAAGGGAGAGGAACATCTCCCTTACAAGGAAAGGTTGAGGGAGCTGAGGCTCTTGAGCTTGGAGGAGACTGAGAAGTGACCTCGCATTCATGTTTATGAAGATGTGAAGGACAAGTATTGGGAGGACAGAGCCAGGCCCTTCTCAGTGATGTCCAATGATAGGACAAGGGGCAATGGGTGCAAGCTAGCACACAGGAGGTTCCATAGGAACATAGGGGAAAACTTCTTCACTGTAAGGGTGACAGAGCCCTGGATCAGGATGCCCAGAGAGATTGTGGAGTCTCCTTCTCTAGAGACATTGAAAACGTGCCTAGATGCATTCCTGTGTGACCTACTCTACGTGATCCTGCTCTGGTAGGGGTTTTTGACTTGACCTTTTGAGGTCCCTTCTGACCCCTAACACTCTGTGATTCTGTAAATAGAGTTATCAGCTCTGAGAGTCTCCCCTGTATTCATGATGTGAATTAATCAATGAGATGAGTGCTCTGTAACAGCTGTAGATTCCATTTATCTTTCATATTAAAAAACCTTCAACTATACAAACAAAAGAAGCTTTTGCTGAGTAAGGAAGGAAATAAATACGAAGACCATGCAGCTATTTTAAACACCAGACTGAAATAAAGCATGTGTGGTACAAAGACAGATACTGACACTGTACCTGATATGTAAAGAAAAAGCACAGGCATACCAAACGCTGAAGAAGTCCATCCATTACACTCTCTCAGTGTACCAAAGGCCTGCTGTAACAAGTAAAAAGTATAAAAGGAATCTCAAGAACAACAGTAGCACTACCTCAGGTTTTCCTATCTTTTATCTACTGACATTACACTTCTAATGTTAGTATTTCTGTTAAAAGCATATCTTTAATAGGATGTGGTACATTACAGCCAAATTCTCAGCAACATAGGAGACTTATATGAATTCCAGCGTGGTGTGATTTCTGTCTTTGAAACTCAAAACACTCATGCAGGCACCTTTTTTGTTCTATCATTTTTTTTACTTGAAGGAAATCACTAAGAAAAGTAGATTGTTAAGCACAAATGGTACTGAACATTTTATAATCATGGATTTCCCCGTGACGATAATCACATTAGACTTGGTTCTTCTTCTCCAGTTAAGAAAAATCAGGAGTTTCCTTTGAAAGGGAAATTTCATAAATGCTCCAACCATAAACAAAGGGGGGAAAGGAAAAAATAAACAAAAAAAAAAAACCCAAGCCCCAAATCCAGTGGTCGTAGTCCAGGCAAAGAGGCTGCTTTCCAGGGTTGCTGTGGAAAAGGGAGCATTTCTACCACAGTATCATCCAAAAGAAACACACACTGCATGAAGAGGAAGTAGCCCAGTCCTGACACTCTGATTTGTTTAATTTTCTTTAAAAGTGTTGGTGCACAAAGTTCCAACACCTCAGACTTACTCCAGCTCTGCAAGTGTCTTTGTGCAGGTTCTGAAGTGACTGTGCATGCCAGCAGGCTACAGGATGCCAGCCTTGGGCAATCACAACTATTGGCACAGCACTGTCATGTCTAAAATCTCCAACACGGAAGGGATCCATGGGAAGAGCCACCCAAAAGAAACTCATACAAAGAGAAAATGAGAAAGACTAGGAAAGTTCTGATACATTTTCCATTTTCCAGCACTAGAGAAAATGCCAGCCTTTCTTCAAATTTACAGGATTGTCTGTTCTGTAGCCTGGCAGAATTAATCTATCTTTAGGACATCCACTCTTGTCAAATTTGGAAGAAGTCAGTCTAAAGTTTAAAAGTGAGCAAGGATAGGAAGGGAGAGGCAGAAGCAGACTAAAGAGGGATAGATTGACAGCATTACTGCAGTAGGACCCAAGGATAAATATCCTTAATGAAATAAACATCCTTCACTCTCTGCTGTCAATAGCTTCCCAGCTACAAGGCTGAGCAAAAGGAATGTAAAATTCTCCTAGTTAAAGAAAGCACATTCTTTTCAAGCCAATGTCAAATCTGCCTATTTAACTAGTTACTATTTTCAGGAAATTCTAGTGTATTAGCTTCCCTCAGAGTCAGCTAGCCCACCCATGCAGCTTTCTACCACATCCACAAAATATTTAGTTTTCTTAATCCTACTGCTGCAGTTCTGGAAGATGTGTCATTTTATCTGTTGCATGGATTTTCTGACCTCAAGTTCCAAAGTGTCATGTTCCAACAGGACATTCTATTCCAAATGTAAAACACAAATACCACCTCTACTACCTCCTAGCTATTCTCAGCAGTCTGTTTTGCTATGCCATCACTATCCTAACATTCTTCTGTTTCTTCACAATCCCCTTTATTATGTGGTCTGGAAACTATAGAATTGAAACAAATAAAGGAAGAACATATGGGACATCAAGGTCACTTATTTAGCGAAAAGTCCTGCTATGAGAAGGGACTACTGCTTTGAAAATGCTGTTGTGAGGGATGACCTTAGAAATGATAAATGCTGCCGTTCTTTACCGTGCATGTCACAGATTAATTCTCTTGACCTGGTGGTTCCACAGAGTGCTAACACGAGCTAAGTGCTTCTAGCAATCGGAACTGATTGGTTCAAGAGATGTCATTATCCCTGCAAAAATGCATCGATAAAAGAAAATCATTTCAGACTGAGAGCTGACAGAAGTAACTGATATATCACCATAATTTTTTCCTCATTCATAGAATTCCCAGAGATATGCATATTTGAGCATATGTTTCATCAGGTGGCTTGGTTCGCTTCCCTAAGAACATCCTCTCTTTCTCTTGCCAAAATGTTTCTGTTGAAATTCACATATGTGGTTTACCACCCAAGTAAGCACAATACATTTCACAAGAACACCCTTCTCTTCCACTTACATGTCTCAGTTCAAGAAGTGATAGCAAAACTCACTCCTGTAGTGGTCGAACCATAGAAGCACACAAAACTCACTAGGTCTTTCCTGCCATTGTGCAGCAGGAAGACTGACGTAGCTGCCATCGTAGAAACACAGTGGGCATGACTGAAGCGCTGCAAAGGGTGGCTCTAAACTCTCCAGAAGGGACAGGCAAGGAAAGAGAGGTGGTGGAGTAGCCACCTATGTTAGGGAGCTGGAAGACAGGCAGCAGAATGGAACCTCCATAATCCAAGTAGAAGTGGCGAGCGATCGGCTACACCACTTAGACACCCTATGGGGCTGGACAGGATCAATGCAAAGGCAGAAGCAGTTGCAAGTGCTCATCAAGACACTTTCTATCATTTACTAGAGCTCCCAGCTAAGTGGGGAGATCCCAGTTCACTGGGATTTAGCAAATATGACACTCATCTACAAGAAGGTCTAGAAGAAGGATCTGAGGAACTACAGTCCTGTCAGCCTGCTTTATGGGTCAGAGTTAGAACTGTTGAAGTAAGCCCCCCTAAGTGTATCAGTAACCTCTCATATTTGCAAATACGATCCTCTCAAAATAGTAAAACTTCCCAAATTACAAAATTCTGTGACATAAAAATCTTCAGCAGCTTTGCCACCAGAGAATATTTTCATGATGATCAAATAATTTTTTGGTATAGTGTGTATGCTACCTCCATGCTGTTTAATCTTTCTACCATGAACATCAGTTTGCAGCTTAACTAGTTGGTGTTTTGCACACTTTCCTTCCACAATGACCACTATAATAACAGAGTGTTATCTGTATCACAGTGATGTTTCTTAATTACATTAAGCCCCAGTGGAATACTCCTAAAAGAATCACTCAAAATTCTCATTATTCCAAAGCAATACTTACATAAAACTATAGTGATAACATGCTAACTATTCTATCTTAGAAAAACACAGTTTAGCTTTCATTTGTTTTGGACACACAAAAAGCCTTTAATTTCAAGCAAGCAGAATTTACATTTGGAGCAAATAAATAAATTGTCCCCATATGTGAGAAAGGATCATCATAATTAAGACTGCTGTTCTTTTCCATTTTGCCAGCTATGCACAAAATCTGGTGTAGCACACACTCCTTAGATCTAAAGTCATGCAACAGAGCACTTAGGTTTTATAGTAGTTCAAATTATATTTGTGTTAACTTGAACATTCTTCAAAACTGTTTTCATTAAAAAAACCCCAAAGGAACACAAACCAAAACAACCACCAAAACCCTAAGAAACCATTATTAGAGGCCACAAATATATTTCCCTGTACTTAGGGACAAATTCACATAATTCTGCCCTTCAGTAAAATATTTCTGATGTTCTGACTTTGACTTGTGGCAATAAAGTATGTTTTCAGTTGTCCAGGAGAGCAGATCAACAAACTACAAGTATACATAGACAACTGCAAAAAGCAGTAGCTTATGTCTCCTTTTTTTCTGCCTTCCATTAGTTATGTTAGAAGTGCATACCAAGAACAGCATAGGTGGAAGAAAATAGTCCACAAATTTAGTCTGTTGTGGGCTTTGTTTTATTACCTTTTCCTCATGCACAGTGGTGTCTACGCAAGAACTTACCTAGAAGTGGAAATTGCAATTGCATTGTTAAATGTGTTACATCTACTAATTATTTGCAAATCCCAAGTATATGATGTGAGAAAAAAAAACAAAAACACAACAAAAAATTCACAGAACACTTATGCTTAAAATTCCCAAGAAATTCAGTAATGACATAAAGCCTTTGTAGAGTTCACTGAAAATAATTAGGACACAGTAACAACACAGCACACATGAAAACTCTCTGCAAACAAAGGATAATGCCATGTTTTCCTAGATTCAGTCATTTCCCTCATTTTCCCTGCATTGTACATGTTGGACATAATGCTTATAGTCTGAAAAAAAATGACTAGAAAATTGTACCTTTTATCATCTTTTACTGTTTCCTAGGCATTCCATATTGCATTTGTTTACCAATGCAACTCTCATACCATACTCACACAAGTCTAACAAATGTTTTGTCCTCTTTCTGCATCATTAGATATTTACCAATATCAACTATCAATTTCCTTGTCAGGTTTAAATTAGGACAGTTATTACCTGATCAATCAATTACTCATTCACATCAATAACCATTTCACATATCTCCTGCTTTCAAGAGTTCAAGTTACCTTCTCTTCTATTACACAGCGCAGCAATTGTTGCACTGCTTACCTTAACTAAGGCCATCTTCCAGATCTATTCACAAATGCCTTGTTTCAGTTGAGTATTTGTCATTTGCAGCCATGAAATTAATTAACTATAAGAAATTTGATTTTGGGTTGGCAACACTTTTTGTAAATCACAGAAGCAAACTGAGATACTCCACCTGAACATAGCCTCCATCGGAGCATGTAGTAATCAATACATAGTAATATCTTAACATCAAATTGATATAATGAACAACCTGATGTTAAGCAAATTCATTATTTCCATTCCTATGTATTTAAGTTTTTCCCTTCTGCTAGCTCGTTTATTTTCTGGTTGTTTATTTTTTCTTGTAAGCTCCCTGGCTAAATTTTAAGGTTACATTGTAGGCTTTCTGCAGTTATATTCATATTGTTAAAAACTCACTGGAGATGATTGGGTCCTTTTTCCAGGTGATATATTAACTCCTAGAAAAGGTTTGCATATGACTCCATTCAAGAGAAGCATTCATAATGTTCACTTCCAGTAATCTGCCAAAAGGCATTTGCATGAATTTATTTTATTCTGATAAATTGTGCACATTGCTTCTGAATCCTCTTCGGACAGTTGCTTTTGTTCAACTTATCAATACTTCAATTCTCATTAGAGTTTAATTTTAAAATCTTTTTGTTGTTGTTTTCCTATATTTTGCTCATCCACAAAAAAAAATTCAATGAACATTTCTTATGAATTCCCTTTGCAGTTTATTCTTTTGTGTCAGATTACAACTGCAGTTGCCCCTTCTGAGAACAGTATCCTCACAGATACAAATTTCATTTGATTTCCACAAATATTTCACTTTTTCTCAACTTTTAAGCACTCATTTTACATTAAGGGTATTTACATAAAAGTAACAAATCCAATTGCCTCAGATTCTCAGCACTAACTTACTTAGAAATCTATGAAGCAATTTAAATCCACTGTAGTCAGAACCCCATGGTTGACAGAGTTTCGTCTTTCGTCTCTCTTATTTAATTTTCCTGTAACTTCTAGCTTTGGCAGCTCTTTCCCAAGAAGTTCTCACAACTAACGTTGAGCATTTGCTGTGAAGCACAGTTTTCTAGGCCCCCCTTCCTCCACACACATATAGTCACACAGGAAAGAAAAAAACTCAGCCATTTGAAGCAGCAGCCATGTAAGTACAGCGCAGAACAATTTTTTGCAGAGCTGCAGCAACTGAAGCATGACATGTACAATACAGAAAGAGAGAATTTCAAAGGCAGGCATTAGCACTGTGCTGGTTTGATGGCACATAACTCCTGCATCCACAATGGATACTAGAAAGTTGTTCACACAGAACAGCAAAACAAAGCACTAAGTTTCGTCACTTGAAGGACCACTGGTCCCTGACAACTTTTGTGACAAAAAAGTCACAATCACAAGAAAGAAATTCATACCAACAATTACAGCAGAAGGTGCTTTCCATATGATGCAATTAATTGATCATTACTGTGGAGCAAATACGAGCTTCTACCGCAAAAGAAACCAGTCGATGTCAAAACAGTTAACATCCAGAGATGACACAAAATCATCACAGTGAAAAGCTGCGATTAAAAGAGCTGACTAAAGGCTTTAAGAAGCAATGTAATAAAACACAGAGAAACACTATCCAAAACTAAAGGTGACAGAATTATTTAACTGACAGAAGTGACTGTGGCACTTAAGGTAATGAAAAATGCACACACACGCACACCCAAAAAAAAAAAAAAAATCAGACAGAAGCATGCACACAGTATCTTTCAATGCCAAAATCCTGGCAGGATCCTATCCAAGTCCTCAAGAATGGCTTTCTACGTTAACTGAAAAATTTGATACAAATCCATCTAGAAATTATATTACACTTACAATAATAAAACCAAATTCAGTAACTAAGTCTTAATTGAAAATAAGGAACTTTTGCTAATCCCTAAGTGGTAGCTCCAAGAAAAACCTTCACTTGTTTAACGACCCTGGGTTTTCTCCTAAATCCTTGAAAAATCCAAATTGCTTCTTATTTAAAAAGTACTGTTTCATGCCTTACTGGTAACTAGAAATGTTTGAATCTTGTTCTTTTCCCATCAGGTGATCTCCATAAGTGCTATAAATGACAAGAAACATGTATTTAAGAAAACATTTTATATTACAAATCCATGAACATGAATAAAATTCGGAGAAGGGCCATGAAGATGATCAGAGGGCTGGAGCAGCTGTCCTATGAGGACAGGCTGAGAGAGTTGGGGCTCTGCAGCCTGGAGAAGAGAAGGTTTCCAGGAGACCTTAGAGTAGCCTTCCAGTATTTAAAGGGGGCCTACAGGGAGGCTGGGGAGGGACTATTGACAAGGTCTTGCAATGACAGGACAAGGGGAAATGGGTTTAAACTGGCAGAGGGAAGATTTAGACTGGACGTCAGGAGGAAGTTCTTCACAGTGAGGGTGGTGAGACACTGGCACAGGTTGCCCAGGGAAGCTGTGGCTGCTCCCTCCCTGGAAGTGTTCAAGGTCAGGTTGGATGAGGCCTTCAGTAACCTGCACTACTGGGAGGTGTCCCTGCCTGTGGCAGGGGGGTGGAACTAGATGATCCTTGAGGTCCCTTCCAACCTTACCATTCTATCATTCTATTATTTAATTCTACAATTTCCATATACAGAGATACCTTTGCCCTTAAAATTGACTTGTGTAAATTAAACCCAAGTTTGCATTGAAGAGAAATGCAAGGAAAACACAGATGTCTAATTCCATCACTGTACTTCTCACCTCCATTTCAGCTGCATTATCAGTTTACCACATCCTGAACAATCTATTAAGATGATAGGTCAACAGCAAATATGAAATGACATGCAAACCTGAACTGCAAAGAGAATGGCAACAAAGCATTTGAACTTAGACTGATTAAAAGTAGTGGTCTCTCTCCATCCACAAATGCAAGATCCAAGAGGTACAACTCAATTTCTCCTCTTCCTAGCTAGAAGTGGCAAGAAAAGACTTTGGACTGGATGATGATGGACTATGAGAGCACACAGTATGATGTTGGAGGCTGAGACTAAACACCACTGACTCTCCCTTGCTTTTTACTCCCAGAAAAGACACTCAGGACTAGCAATTCTTCATAGCAAATTCATGCAGTTGTTATCAATGTTCAACAGAAGATATAGCTAGTTATCACTGATAAATAGGTTGCTTCATTTCTTTCTAAGAAAATAATCTATATGCAAGAAACTTGCTACAGGGAATCAATTGAAAGTGAAAGCCTTAAGACAGCTACTAACACAGGACAACATCAGACAAAAAAAAAAAGCAAAATCATTGCTTTATATCACTTCAGTCAGCTGCTAAAAGCCACTAGTGTGTATCAATCTGCTTTAATATTCACCATTTCAAGATTTTAGAAACACATTTCAAAGCACTGATGCAAGGCACGCTGCTCCTGAAGTGTGTGCATCTTTCTGTATGCAATGCCACCCAAGCTATGCACCCAGGTGAACGTGCATATTCCCCCTCTGTGAAATGAGCAGGGTGCTCAAAGGGCAAGTATGCAATGTAACTTGGGGAAAATTCCAGCATCTTCTATATACTCTCAACATTCAGAATGAAGTATCATTGGCTTTCAGCTTCCAATTATTAGGTTTCCTTAAAACTAATTAAACTCAAATATTGCTTATCTCTAATCAATATCAGTATATGGGGAAAGAATTTGAAACTTTATTTCTTCATCTCAGTACAAATATATAGCACAGCCTACAAGAAACGACCTCAGAGACTGGATAAAAAATTATCTACAGTTACACTACGACCTCGGCAAATTTAATCGGGTCTGCACACATTTGCACTCAGTTTTCCCAGTATTTATATTAACTACTTAAGAAAAGGTAATAATTTTTAGAGAGTTGTTTTCTAGTACAATGCTTAGCAATAAGACATGTAAACTGTAGGAAAATTAGACATATTTTAAAACCTAGTCTAGTGGAGGATGTCCCTGCTTACTGCAGCAGGATTTGACTAGATAACCTTTGGAGGCCCCTTCCAACCCAACCCATTCTATGATTCCATGAAACTTTGTGTGGTTGATTTCTCACAAAATCTATTAGTTCTGTGAACAACGGAACTAACGACATTCAGCTGCTGGTAAGATCATGAAAGACATTTGTGTGTGGTTGACTGACTGGTGCCTTACAAACATGCATTCACTGGGAACTTCAAAATCTGTTCTCCCTTCTGAGAGGTCCTCATAACGCAAGCATAGAAAAGTTCTCTGTCATCTAGCAGGAAGTTATCTCTCAGATCTCTTAGCCTTTAATCAAAGTCAGTGGACATGGTGAAAACGTTCAAAACAGAGGTTGAAGAAGTTGACAGAGATGCAGAAAACACCATCTCATAAGCATTGTTATCATACACATGTTGTGGTAGGCCTAGGCAGGCCAAATTGGGCTTGTACCTCTCCTGGCTTGCCCAGGTACGTTTTTCT
>VWYK01006794.1:0-58003 GCA_013399775.1 Semnornis frantzii | reverse complement strand
AGGATCTGCCCTTGGTGCAGCCATTGCTGGGTACCACCAATCACCTCTGCTTTGTTCTCCATTTGCCTTAGCAGAGCTTTCAGCAGGATCTGCTCCATGATCTTGCCAGGCACAGAGGTGAGACTGACTGCTCTGTAGTTCCCAGTGTCATCCTTTCTTCCCTTCTTGAAGATGGGTGTTGTGTTTGCCCTTCTCCAGTCAGCAGGAACTTCACCAATCTGCCAGGACCTTTCAAATATGGTGCACAGTGGTTTGGCAACTTCATCTGCCAGCTCCCTCTGGACCCGTGGGTGGATCTTGTCAGGCCCCATGGACTTGTGCACGTTCAGATGTTGAACTTGGTGGTGTTAAAGGTCTCTTCCAACCTCAACAACTGGTTCTGTGCTTCTAAGGGAATGCCTAAAAGCAAGGACAGCCACAGGGCGCAGAGCTCTTGTGGCTGTACCTCAGTCCCAGGTTCATCACCTGAGATGTGTTTGTGCCCACCTTCTTTCCAAGAGCCACCCTCCTGGAGTGTTCTCTGTTCCCAGAGGCATGGCAGGAGAGGGCAGATGGCACAACACAGACTCAAGCTCCACTACAGGGCTTGCACCACCTGTTGAGCTCTGTTCCAGCAGAGGTCACTTCTCTCTTGCACTGCTCCTTTAGAACAAGAACGTCTCAGCACCTCATGCTCTCCGCTTGTCACACAATGTCTTGGGTTTGGAAGGGACCTTCCAGACCCTGCCATGGGCAGGGACACCTCCCACCAGTCCAGACTGCTCAAGGCCTCGCCAGCCCGGCCTTGAACAGTTCCAGGGAAGGGGCTTCCCCTCCTTCTCCCCACAGGAGCTGGTGTCATTCAGCTGGAGAGGGCCTGGGTCGGGGGCAGCGAGGAGTTAACCAGCAGTTAATGACAGGACAGTGATGACAGCAAACATCTCTGCAAGGGACATCTCCTGGTGTGCCTCTGCAAAGCCTGCCCACACAAGGGGGCGTCAAAGAGAAGGAAGCCTCCTGGAAGGCCACTTGCAGCATTCGAGCTGAGCCGTCACCTTACCAGGAGCTCCAAAGAGCAGGCAGGAGTGAGGCTGCTGCAGGCTGCTGCGCTGGGACAGAGCAGCCACAGGCGCAGCTTTCAGCAGAGGCTGGCAGCTGGTGTCTCTCCTTCCCCAGAGTGACACATCCGTGCTCTGCAACGGGGCAGGTTTGTCTGGAAACCCTGGGAAGGGTCTGCTCTGACCTGAGCAATGTCTCAGATCAGCTCACCAAAGCCAAACATCCAGCCTCACAGTTAGCCCGAGGCACAGGACCCGAGCATGGTGAGGTGGGAAGGGACCTCTGGAGATCATCCAGTCCAGCTCCTCTGCTCCAGCAGGGGCACCTAGGGCAAGCCACACAGGAAAGTGTCCAGATGGGGCTGGAAGCTCTCCAGAGCAGGAGACTGCACAACCTCTCTGGGCAGCCTGCACCAAGCCTCCAGCACCCTCACAACAAACAACTTTCTCCTCATGTTGAGATGGCACCTCCTGATTCCAGTTTATCCCTGTTGTTCCTTGTCCTATCCCTGGACACCACCACACAGAGCCTGGCACCTTCACCTTGCCCCCATCCCTCAGACATTAGAGCCATTGCTTAGGTCCCCTCTCAGCCTTCTCCTCTGCAGCTCAAACAGCCCCAGGGCTCTCAGCCTCTCTTCCCAGCAGAGCTGTTCCAGTCCCTTGATCCTCGTGCTGGGGTCTCTCCAGCAGATCCCAGTCTCTTTCCAATTGGGTCAGAGACATCTAACTCTTCCTATCCAGTCTGGTGAGCTCTTGCAGCTGCTAGCTTACCCCAGAGGTAGGCTCAGCCATCTGCAGTTTAGATCTTGGTTGCTCAACCCAGCCTCAGGAGAAGCTCAGCGCTGTACTCCAACCTCCAGGTTTGGGACAAGGGGATGGATTTTAACAATTCATGAGATCTATGTAGGATAAATTTAGACTCTCAGGGAGAAAATGGGAAAGTACAAGAGGCTATTAAAGGTAGGATGAAAGATCTAGGAGCAAGTGATTCACTCCCCAGCTCAGGAGCACACGTTTTGTCTGGCACTGCTGATCTCTGGGGGACGTGGAGCTGGTACAGAGGAGTGAGAATCTGATCTCTTTCCAAAGCTCCTCCTCCACAATGCCTGAGGACCACCTAGGAGCTACTCGAGCAGCTGGAAATTGTTGTGGATGCCTAACAGTCTGGAAGCACTTTCGAATTCACAGCAAGAAGTTCACCCTGCAGAGCTGCCTCCTGAGGGGCTGCCCAGGTGTGTTAGAGCCAGAGCTGCTTTGTTTCACCAGAGAAGGCAGCGATCAGATGAGAGCAGGAGGTGCAGGACATGGAGCTGCCTCTTCATCTGCCTGGTTTACCACCAATTTCACCCTCATTAAGTGGGATGCTGGAGGTGAAGTGCATCTCAGGAGGCTATTTACTGTGGGAAGGACAGCTCCCGACTGGAAAACAGAGTGCTTCACAGAGGGGAGGGCAGCAGTGGAATAGAAAATGTGCCATTAGAGTGTTTCTGGCTGCAGCGCAGAAACTGCAGTCCCCTTAAGCTCCTAATGCCTGCAGAAGTTTTAGTCCTTGACCTCTGCACCAGTTAGCTCCTTACCCCTTCTCTTGGGAGTGCTCTGGAAGAGAGCTGCCAGGGGGATGGAGCTGGCTGGTGTCAGCAGCAGATGCTGACTGCCCTTTGTCCTGGTGCTGGGCACCACCAAAGCAAAGAAGTTTCTCCTCCTGCTCAGATGGAACTCCTGGGTTCCTGCTGGTGCCTGCTTCCCCTTGTCCTGTCCCTGAGCACCACTGACAAGAGTCTGGCCATGTCCTCTTGCCCCAGGAACTGGAACAGGGTGCCCAGGGGAGTGGCAGAGTCACCATTCCCTCAGGCGTTCCTGAGGGGCAGAGATGTGGTGTTGAGAGCTGCCGGCTAGCCCCAGCCTGGGCAGAGTTAGAGAGCAGCTGGGGTGGGTGAAGCCAAAGGTCCCTTCCAAGCCCAACAGCACAGCCACTCTGGTTTCCTGCAAGTGGGAGCACAGGCCTTGACAGCAGCCCCTCCACAGGGAAGGGAATTAGCAGTGCCTGCCTGAGGCATGCAGTGGCAGGAGCCGAGGGGAGAGCTGCTGGGGAGCAGGAGCCCAGGAAATGGATGGTGCTGGAAAGCAGGAGCCAAGGGGAGAGCTGCTGGGGAGCAGGAGGCCAGGAANCCGAGGGGAGAGCGGCTGGGGAGCAGGAGCCCAGGAAATGAATGGTGCTGGAAAGCAGGAGCCAAGGGGAGAGCTGCTGGGGAGCAGGAGGCCAGGAAGTGGATGGTGCTGGAAAGCAGCATCCTGTGCACCGGAGTCTCCCGAGCTGCGTCTGTGAGGTCCTGCCCTTTGGTACTGCAGCTGCCAACAGTACCCTCCCATACTGGCTACTGAGGGCTGTTGTGGGAGCAGGCACAGTTCTCTGCAGGGGAAAATAAGCAGCAGCCACTACCAGACAAGAGGAGTGCCAGTGAGTGCCCTCAGCCGCTGCCAGGCAAGGGGAGTGCCAGTGAGTGCCCTCAGCCACTGCCAGGCAGGGCAAGCTCCCTCAGACTTGCTCTATCTGGTCAGGCTGCTCACAGCCCTGCCAGATGCTCATGCCCCACAGCCAGTGACTTCTCAGAACAGGCACCAAGGTTTGGTGCAACCAAGAGACAACGACCTTGGCAGGTGCTAAAGCCCCACATGGCTGAGGTGCATCTGAGAAGGAACAAAGCTGCACCTCCATAAACTCTGCCTGGCAGCTACCCACTGGGCCTGCAGGTTTTCTTCCCTCAAGCCATGACCCCTGTGGCTCCCATCCAGGCTCTCCTTTGGGTGGACACAAAAGGCATTGGGAAGCAGATCTGCTTTGCTCCTTAGGAGGCACATCTGACCCTGGTGGGGTTATGAGATGCTGACCCAGGCCAGCCTCATCACTAGGGTGGGTCTGTACCCACTGGACAAGCCATAGCTGAAGCAGTAGTATCTCTGGGTACCTCAAGCACCTGACATGTCAAACCTCTAGTAAGGACTGGGCCTAGACGGGCCACAGCTGCAGTGCTGGGGCCAGTGCTGGCGCCCCAGTGCCAGAGCCAGGGAACTGCTGGGGAGAGTCCAGGGCAGGCTGAGAGCTGCTGAGGGGCCTGGAGCAGCTCTGGGAGCAGCAAAGGCTGAGAGCCCTGGGGCTGAGAGCCTGCAGAAGAGCAGCCCCAGAGGGCAGCTGAGCAATGCTCAGCAAGAGCTGAAGCACCTGTGGGGAGCAAGAGGCTGGGACCAGGCTCTGCTCACTGGTGCCCAGGGACAGGGCAAGGGGCACCAAGTGGAAGCCAGGAGGTGCCAGCTGGACAGGAGGAGAAAGTTGTTTGTTGTGAGGGTGCTGGAGGCCTGGAGCAGGCTGCCCAGAGAGGTTGTGCAGTCTCCTTGTGTGGAGAGCTTCCAGTCCCAGCTGGGCACTGTGCTGCTGGGCAGGCTGCTGTGGGTGCCCTGCTGGAGCAGGGCTGGGCTGGGTGAGCTGCAGAGGTCCCTTCCAGCCACGCTGCGCTGGGGTTCTATGGAAAGACATCAGAAAAGATTGGAAGTCCTCAACAAAGGTGAAGATGTGAAAGCTCAAGGGCTCTGTAGCTGAGGTTTTCCAGAGGATGGGAAATTGTGTCTTAATGGAAGCACCAACATGACAGCTGTTAGGAGGTCTGGTAGCAAATTGGAGTACAGCAAGATTCTGGCAGGTGTAACCTCCCTGATTGTGCACAGTTGAGTGTTCTCCTGCATGCTGTCACCCAGGGCACTCTGCAGATGGAAGGCCCCAGCAAACCTCAAAGACCCTACTGGGAGCCGTGGAGCAATTTTAAAGCAGCAGGAATTAATCCTGGCTTCTGATGCTTGCTGCTTAGGTTCTTCAAAAATTATAAACACATTACATTGTTCTGTTGTTATTAAACTAATATTTCATTTTAATTTCATGGTCTGTGCTGTAGGAAAGCTTCATCAGCTCTCAACTGCCTTTGAAGAACTGGCATGGATCCTGCTGCCTCATGGCTGCAGGAGAAGGAGGGCTTGGTGGAGCACTGCTGACAGCAGTTTCTCCCTGCTCTGAGGAGACAAACCCCAAGAACTGCTGGGCTTCTCCTCCTCGCTGTCCCCAGTGGGCTCTGAGCTGCACAGCTCACCAGCTGTACTAAAGCATCCCTGCTGCTGGATCGACTTCACCTTCTCCCCCTGTGTGTCACCCACCTGTCCCAGTTTGTGTTTTCCAGGTGGGAGCATGCTGGGATCTCAGGGAGCAAGGAGGATGCAGCCTGGCTGAGGATCTCCTCTGCAGGGCTCCTCTGGGTGACTGCAAACCTCGGGCCTGAGAGAGCTCTCTGCAGAGCAGGAAAGGTGCTGATGTCATTTTTCTCCTCTGCTCTCTTGGTGTGGCCTCCTTGGTCAAAGGCTGCACAGATCAGCACAGGCAGCGGAGTCTGGAGGAAGTCAAAGATCAGCTTGGAGCTGGACCCTGGGCTGCAGGCAGAGGAGTGTGGGCAGCAGGGCAGGAGAGGGGATTGTGCCCCTTGGCTCTGCTTTGCTCAGACCTCACCTCCAGTCCTGCCTCCAGCTCTGCTGTCCCCAGCAGCAGCAGGACACAGAGCTGCTGGAGAGAGGCCAGAGGAGGCCACAGAGATGAGCCCAGGGCTGGAGCAGCTCTGCTGTGAGCACAGGCTGAGGGAGCTGGGGGGGTGCAGCCTGCAGAGGAGAAGGCTCCAGGGGCACCTCAGAGCTGCTGCCAGTGCCTGAAGGGAGCCTGCAGGAAGGCTGCAGAGGGACTTGTGCTGAGGGGGTCTGAGCCAGGCCAAGGGGCAATGGTTTGGAGCTGAGAAAGAAGTTGCTGAGTGTGAGGGTGGTGAGAGTCTGGCACAGGCTGTTCATTGGGTGGTCTGCAGCTGCTTCACTCAGCCTACAGCAGCTGTGTCCATCAATGCAGTACATGCAGGCCCTCCAGGTTCAGCTGTTCCAGGTTCTGGTGGACATCTAAGGCAGCTGCAAATCAGAAGACCAAAGTTCAACACCCAGCTTCCTGATGTAATCCATGAATAAAAGTAGATGCTTCCACGAGAGGCCACCATGACACCATTAGCTCATCCACATGTAGACACAGAGCTCATTAGCCAGCTCCAACTGACATTTGTTACAGCCCAGCCCCGAGGAGAGCTGCTGCTGCTCTGCAGGGTGGGAAATGCCCCAGCTGGAGTGCACCAGGAGTTTCCAATCCCATTAAGTGGAATGGACACCAGAGGTCTTGCTGGAAAAGTGCCATAGGCTTGATGAATATCATCAGGCTCACAACTCTTTTTCTCCCCTGACATATAGCAGGAAGCCCTTGCATGGAGAGGATCAGTCCACTGCAAACCCAGTGAAGAAGCAGAAGTCATGGCCAGTTAGAGTGTATCTGCCACTGTAGATTTAGTGCTGTGACCAGCACTGCTAAAAGCTCTCACTGCTGGCACCTCTGCCACCACCAGCAGCCAAGAGCCCAGCAGCAAGACCTGTTCAGCAGCTCCGAGGAGAGAGGAGGCTAAGCCAGCAAGCAGCTACAGGTGGGCAACCAGACCCATAGAGATGCTCCTTGGTCCTCTGCTGAGAAACTAGCACTGCCTGCAGAGTCACCAAAGCAATCAAGAAGTGATGAGGGGCAGCAGAGGGGCTCCAGGAAGCCAGGACTCACTTCCTGCCAGACCAGTCCATCGAGGTTAAACTGGAGCCATCTTCAGCCACCTCACTTCCACCTCTGCCACCCGGCAGAGTTTTTAGCAATATGCCACCTGCAGCACAGAAACATGCCAGATGGGCTCCCTCTGCTTTTCAGGGCAAAACTCTTCAGGTTTTGTACTTCATTAGTACCAAGGATTTTCTGTTGTTTGGAGGTTACAGCACTGCTCTGCCTGCCCTCAGGTGTGTGTGGTCAGAGTGGTCAGAATCAAAAGGGAGCATGAAGAGGTGAAGCCCAGGCACTGCTGCTGCATTCCCACTTAAACCTGGTTGGAAGCCCATCCACAACTGCAGTGCCCTTGAGCTCTGCTTCCATCACCCTTGGCAGCTCCCTACCACCCCTCCTACAGAGCCCACCAGAGCCAGACACAGGTTCCTCCTTTGCTAGGTCAGTGCTCGTGTGGCAGCACCTTGGAGGTGGACCCTGGATGACAGCAAATGAACAGAGTAGCTTTGTCCTATAGGGGGAGAATGAAGTGTGCAAATGTGGCAATGGACTTGATACTGGGGACAGGCTCTTCTCAGTGGTGCCCAGGGACAGGACAGGGTAATGGGCACAAGCTTGACCACAAGAAGTGCCATCTAAACGTGAGGAGGAAATTCTTTACTGTGACGGTGGCAGAGCACTGGAGCAGGCTGCCCAGAGAGGTGATGGAGCCTCCATCTCTGGAGACTCTCAAGCCCCACCTGGATGTGTTCCTGTGTGCTCTACTTCAGGTGCTCCTGCTCTGGCAGGGGGGTCTGACTGGATGATCTCCAGAGGTCCCTTCCCCCCCCTGCCACTCTGTGTGACTGTGGCATAAGAACCACACAAGGCAGTGCAGGAGCCACTCAGCCCATGTCTGCTTCCCTCTGCTTCACCTCCACCAGCCTTTGGCTTTGCTTTGGGACTAAACACACAGCCCCTGTGCAAGCCTCAGGCCATGGATAAAGGAAAGGGATCCAGGCTGTACCTGCTTTGCAGTCCTCTGCCCAGCCCTCTCCTTGCAGTGGTGCTGGACACTCAGAGCTCTCTTTTCTCATGCAGGTGATGCAGCAGAGGGCCTGGGTTTGGCTCCCACTATTTTCAGTCAAATGATGGTCTGGATTTCCAGCCTTTAGTGTCCTTTAGAGCACTCCCACATGCCAAGAGCTCACAGACAAGCACCCAAAGGCAAAGGCTGAGAACCACTTGCTCTTCACCTGTCTGTCAATAACCACTCATCATTATCAATCCTGCCCAAGCCCAAGCCTTGGACAGGATGAGGACTTTGCAGCAGGAGCCCTCCAGAAGGATATTGTCTCTGAGAAGCTCCATATGGTGCACAGCAGCAGCAGCACCACAAGCAGCAGTGTTATGCAACAGCTTTTAAAAAACAGATGAGTCACAAGCAGAAGCTTGCCAGGCCTGAAGGAACCTAAAAGCTCCTGAGATTCCTGAAAGAAGGATACTTGTTTTGGAAGGGCAGCCCCAGTAATGGGCTTGATGTTTGCCCAAGCAGCACTGCACAGATCACTTCTGGCTGCAAGAGACTTCAGCAACACTTTCAGGGAGCAGAATTTGTGTTCAGAACTCCATTTACCTGTGGAAGGAGCCTGAAAAGGGAGAAATGCTTGTGGAGGTGTCAAGCACAGCAGCAGGGAAGCACACCCAACAGCATGAGTGCCTTCAGCAGCAGGCTTGGGCCATTCCTTGATGCTCATGCACCCAATTACCACTGAGATAAAGAGTTTGTTCTACTGGTGCTGCCACAAACCAGGAGGTGCTGTAGCCGAGTCTTGTCGCATCAAAGCTAGGCCACGTATCTGAAGCTGGACTGAAAACATTCCCCTATTTCTGCCCCTCTGCTCTGCTCAGACCCCACCTGCAGTGCTGGGGCCAGCTCTGGAGCCCCCAGCACAAAAAGGTCACGGAACTGCTGGAGCAGGTCCAGAGGGGGCTACAAGGGTG
Organism: Semnornis frantzii; assembly: GCA_013399775.1. Classification (NCBI taxonomy): domain Eukaryota; kingdom Metazoa; phylum Chordata; class Aves; order Piciformes; family Ramphastidae; genus Semnornis; species Semnornis frantzii. The sequence continues at coordinate 49,318 of VWYK01006794.1, read as the reverse complement.
ATCTAAGAGCTGAAACTCCTCTGCTATGAGGATAGGCTGAGAGAGAGTTGGGGTGGTTCAGCCTGGAGAAGAGAAGGCTCCAGAAGACCCTTAGAGCAGCCTGCCAGGGTTTCAATGGGCTACAGGAGAGCTGGGGAGGGACTCTTGACAAGAGGTGTTGGCTTCAAATGGGAAGAAGCTGGTTTGAGATGAGGCATCAGGAGGAAACTCTTTCCCATGAGGGTGTGGGGGCACTGGAACAGGCTGCCCAGAGAAGTTGTGGAGGCTCCAAGGCTGGAAGTGTTGAAAGGCAGGTTGGATGGGACATTGAGCAACCTGGTGAGTGTCCCCCTGCCCCTGGTCCAGGGCTGGAACTAGATGTTCTTTAAGGTCCCTTTCAACCCAGACAGTTCTGTGATTGTGTGGCTTCACAGCCTCAGGTTTGCTTCAGGAGAGAGGTTCAGCTCTCAGAACTGTGGAGCACTTCATAGCTTATATTAGAAAGGAACTAGAAACAAAACATTCGGAGACCATAGACATTTCACTTCGTTGAGTGCTCTCTTAAGAGGCTCAAATCAGAACTTCTGTGAAGGACTTACCATTGGTTGTGGCACACACCGAGCCCCTGACAGAGCTACAGGAGATCCTTTATGAGCTGAACACTCCAGCAACAACTCAGTTCCCACCATGTCTGTAGGTGTCTGAGCCTCAGCCAAGGAACGTTGTTCAGCTGAAGGCTGCCAAACCTTCCAGCAGGCCAGGCACTGGTTGCGAGTGAGCCCTGGAGCAAACATCTCTGCCCTTGAACCTCAAAGATCCCCATCAAAGTCATTAAACAGCTTCTAAAATTGCTAGTCAGAGGACTGTGGCTCTCCACCTCTCAGACTGCCTCTGAGGCATGAGCGAGAGGCATCACCACCTCTCACCTCCTGCAGACCAGCAAGTCTGTGGCTTCAGTGGGACTGAAGGCCAAGCAGTAGGAAACAGAAACCCCTGGCTGATGTTGAGTGGAGGAAGCATCCCATGAGTTTCCCAGCCACAGCAGAAATCCCTGGCTGATGTCAAATGGAAGAAGTGTCCTATGAGCTCCCCAGCCACAGCAGAGGGCTGAGCCCTCCTGAGCTGCCCTGTGAGGTCCGCAGAGGTAATCCTGTTAGGGAGAGGCTGATGGATCACCCAGTCCAAGTAACTTTGTTATCAGCTCTGCTGAATACCTCTGAAGATCAGGCAACAGACAGCTGCTGAGGGCATGCATTGGGGTGTCTTTGTCTGTCATGTATGCACATTCAGGCCTAGAAAGAGTCAAAGAGGAAACAAGGAAGGAATAGATGACAAATTACCTTCTGAGAAAGAGGCCCAAGGCCAAACTATGCCTAAATTAAGTCTAGCTGTGCCAAGATATGGCTAAGCAGTCCCTTCAGCTAGGAGAAAAGCTGCCCATGCTCTGACAAAGCTGGGATATCTCCCCCAGCTTTGCAGAGATCTCCAAACTGACTCGCCTGAGTGGAATGCAGCACAGGAACAGGCAAAGCCGGAGTCACACCTAGAGCCCACCAAACTCCAGCCAGTGGCAGGGGCAAATGCACCACATCCGTACCTTGGTGTGAAATGCAGTCCAAAGCTCTACCTAGAGCACAGCCCTGCCTCTGGCAGCCAGCAAAACACCAGTCCTGAGACTGCACAGCTGGCTTTTGTGTCCTCTCTGCCCAGGCTGTGGGTAGCAGACTCAGGGGCTGCAGCGGCGCCACGCACAGCTCACGCCCTGCAGGCGTTCTCCTTACAGCCCTGCCTGGCTCCGGGAACAAAGCAGAAATGCCAGCAAACGACCCAGCAGAAGAGCAGGCAGTTCCCTGCGTGCAGTGAGCAGGAAATTGGACTGAACCATCGAGTGCTGGTAGTCACCAGCTCCAAAGCTTGTGTCAATCAGCACGAGTGCAGGCATCTCACTGCTACAAAGCCGTCACTCCCAGAAGGACACTGAGGGGCTGGAGTAAGGCCAGGGACGGGGAACGAGGCTGGGAAAGGGTCTGGAGAACAGGGCTGGGGAAGGGGAGCTGAGGGTGTTCAGTCTGGAGAGGAAGAGACTGAGGGAGACCTCATTGCTCTCTGCAGCTTCCCGAGAGGAGGCTGCAGCCAGCTGGGCTTGGGCTCTGCTCCCTAGGAATAAGGCACAGGACAAGGGGAAACAGCCCTAGGGGAGGTTTAGATTGGACATGAGAAGAAACTGCTTCCCTGAAAGGGTTCTCAAGCCTGGACCAAGCTGCCCAGAGAGGTGGCCGAATGCCTGGGTGGAGTTAGAGAAGGATTGGAGTGGGTGAGCTGGAAGGGCTCTTCCACTATTCTGTGACTTTAAAGCAGTAATGCTGCACTAAGAGCTGTCAGAGAGAAAAAAAAAAAAACAGGCTGAAAATTGTTATTGTTGTGCATAAGATCCTGTGCCACCATAACTGCTTCCTTCTCCTTGAGATGGAGATAGTGCCCTGCACACTGGAGGAGTGGCTGGAGTGTCCCTGCCCTGACCCCTGCCCATCTCCTGTCAGTGCCTGTATGGGCATGATGGACTCAAACGCTGCTCAGGGTGGTTTCCCTGAACACCTCTTCCTCAGCATCATGGACAACACTGATACTTTGGTGGGATCTAGGACAGGAAGAGGACAGGTCTGGCACTCCAGCACCACAAATCCCTTGTTCCAAGGCTCTCCTCAGTTTGACATCACATCTCCTTGAGTCACTTGAGGCCAATGTCCGATAAGAGCAGTGCTGTTCCTGTATAAGCATGATCTGATTAAGGACAGGGCATTACTCCATTGCCTGTTGTACTGAATCTGCATAAAACACCCTGCCCAGACACTTGGACAAGCAGTGCCTGGCCTGGTGGATGACCTTGAAGATGGAAACGTTTGGGAATCAGTCAGGAGCTCACCAGGGCTCACCAGGGCTGTTGAAATTTGTCTGTTCTAGTGCTGCTGTGATCTGAACAAGAGCAGCCAGAGGAAACTCAGTGATCACTTTGGCCCATCACTGTCACCTGGACTGGATGATCTGACCCTGCCAGTCAGTGGTTCTCTGGACCAGGCCTCCCACCTGAGGGACCTGTTGGTTTCACCCCTGACGTCAGAGAGTCCTCTCGATCCCAGATGGCTTCTCAGCATCACCAGGATGACGCCGCGGCTCACAGCTCACCCACAGTTCACGCCCTCGGTGTTCTCATCAGGAGGGCCTAACAGCATTTCATCCTTTATGTGCAGAGTGCTGCCTGTCCCTGTACAAAGTCCAGGTCCAGAAATACCCTGCTTTGTGCCTCCAGACAGTGCTCCTGCACAGCCACCACACTGCAGCCTGGCAGGCAGTGAGCAAGCACGATCTGTCTTCTGTAATGGAATATCTCTGACAGCTCCAGGAGACAGAATGGTAGCACCAGTCAGATAGCATCAGAGTCATTCACCCAGCATTATTTCATTCATCTTCCACTCCAGCACTGCAAATAGAGTGAGAAAATGTCTATGCTATATAAAGATTTCCAAAACAAGAGGAGTTACTCCCTGCATCTCCATTACCCTCGCAAAAATAAATCTCCTTGATCCATGGCCCCGGCAATTCACCAGGAGTGACAGGGTAAAGTCTTTAACTCCCTTTTAAAACTTGGCATCTCTGCAAGGCTACAGAGGGAAAAACGCCTGGGGACCCGGAAAGCTCAAAGCCTTTTTATTAGCTAAAGTCATGATTTAATGTGTCTGGATTGAAAGGCAAGGGTCCGGCTGCAGAGATCAGAAGATCATCTTGAGAGAGGAGCCCGAGTGGGAACCAGGCTGGCAGCAGAGGCCTTTCACAGCTCAGCTGCACTGACTGCTTCCCTGGGCTGCTTTGGGGGGTTCTTTAAATGAAGATCTAATGGGGAGGATGAGACTGGTCCAGAGGAGGTCACAATGATCAGAGGGCTGGAGCCCCTCTCCTACCAGGACAGGCTGAAATCTGGGCTGTTCAGCCTGGAGAAGGCTTCAGGGAGACCTTAGAGCTGCATTTCAGTATCTGAAGGGGAGCTATGGGAAGTCTGGGGAGGGAAAGTTCAGAAGGGCCTGTAAGGAAAGGTTTGAAACTGGAGCAGGGCAGATTCAGGTTGGACATCAAAGGAAGTTCTGCACAATGAGGGTGGCGAGAGCCTGGAACAGGCTGCCCAGGGGAGGTGGTTGTGACCCTATCCCTGCAGACATTCAAGGTGAGATGTGCCCCATGGCAGGCTGCTCTAGTTGGAGGTGCCCCTGTGACTGTGAGGGGGTTGGATACGATAGCTTTGGAGAGTCCCTTCCATCCTGCCGCAGTCGGTGGATCAGTGTTGATGCGCAGCACCACCGTGGTGTGGGTGCAAGCTGGGAGAGAGCAGTGTCCCAGTCTGATTTTCAAGGGAGGCACTGCACTGTTGCACAGCCTCCTGTCTCCCTGGTGCCGGATGTGGTGGCACTGCATCTACCCTAGGGTTGCATGCCTCTTCCAGACAGCCTTCTCCACATCTCTGTTCTGGGGAGAGGAGGCACATAGGGGAAAAACAGAACATTTATGTTGCTAAAGATATCCTTTTCTAGCTGGAACCACTGGAGAGATCTCACATAGCTTGGTTCCTTGTTTCCAAGCTGCCTGAGCCAATTACCAGCCTGCTGTAGATGGTTTTCTCAAGAGCCTATGAAAAACCTGCTGCCAAGAAGTGTAGCACCAGTGTGGTGACAGCAGCCAGGCTGCCTGTGTGCTCTGAATGATGAGCAGAGCTGCTACTACCAGCTCCCACCACGCTCAGCAGACAGCTGTGCTCCCTGTAGCACTTCAGCAAGGCAGCCCCCCACACACGGGAACCTCCACCCAGAGCTCTGAGAGTGCTGCAGAGCAGAGCACACAGCTCCACCTTCCAGTGTTCACGAACTGGAGACTTGCCTCGGGTTGCTGCTGGAATGTTTCCCACACCTCAGAAACCAAAACTTGTCTCTTTCTTCTCCAGCTCCTGATCCTAGACCTCACCTTTCTGTAAGTGGTTTTGAAGCACTTGGGCCAGCTCTGGCCTTCCAAAGCATGATCTCTAGAGTCATGAACAAAGATGCTCATGGCAGCTTCTCTGGCAGTCTGTTGGAGTCTCATCTTTCAGGACTCATGCACAGAGATGTGGCTGTAGAGGTTCTTCCCATTCTCATCAAGTAGCAGGACCCACAGTTAAACCACTGCCCAGTCCATGTTCTTTCAGATCAAACTCAGGGTGCTTTGAGCTTCACATTGCCTGGGCCAGGTTCTCCGCCACAACTGCTCACTCAAAGCACTTCACAAACACAAATGGGTTTCAGGCTCAGGACCTGAGCCAGTGACTATTTTACAGTTGGCAGAAGTGACTGAAACTTGGAGCCAATAACTGCCCCAGTTCAGAACCTACAAACTCAGCTGAATGAGTGGCACTGGCCCCAGGTGTTCATCTGGAGTCATGCAGTGATGAGGCCTGGGTGAGAGCAAAATTCTTTTGTGTAGGTAGCATGTTCCTCAGCCAGCAGCACTGCCCCATGGCTGCCAACATTGGCACCCAGAGCAGCTCCCAAAGGCAGGCAGGCTCCTGACACCAGTGAGCCACAGCAGGGCTTGGGCTGGAAGGGACCTCAGAGCTCCTCTACCCCAACCTCCTGCCATGCCCAGGGACACCTCTCAGCCAGACTCAGCTGCTCAGGGCCTCATCCAGCCTGGCCTGCAACACCCCCAGGCAGGAGGCAGCCACAGCCTCCCTGGGCAGCCTGTGCCAGGCTCTCACCACCCCCACCCTCAGCAACTTCTTCCTCAGCTCCACTCTCAGCCTGCTCTGCCTCAGCTCCAAACCATTGCCCCTTGGCCTGTCTCCAGACAGCCTTATCCTAACAATAAGAGGTGGATCAACTGGACCTGGCACTAAAACCCCAATACAGGGCAAAGATTCACCTTCAAGACGGTCATGAAAAGCAGTAGTAGGATGAAATAGGTTTTTAAACATAGCTATAAAATAAAGACACCCCCAGAAAGTTTCAGGATCAGAAACCTAAAGGTTTCCTTAGTCCTGGTATGCTGCTGGCAGAGGAAATGTTTGCAATGCAATGCTCCCAGAGGCAGCAACAACCGTAATTAAATCAAAGGTGCTTAAAACTAATTAATTGTGGAACCCAAAGAAACCTGGAAGTACATGCTGAGGGCTGCCAAGCTCAGATGCAGGGCATGGAGGACACCCAACATCAGCAGACTGTGGTCTGCCAGCACAAGGACCTGCTAAAGGCTGGGAGAGTGAAGTGCAGCTGCTCCCAGGAGTCTGGATGTGTGCAAGCCCTGTGGGTGCAGAGCTCATCGCTGGTGCTGACATTATACTTTTTGAAAACTGCAATTAGTAACTGTTGCCAGAGCAGTAAAGAAGTTGTTCCTTTAGCTTGGCCCTTTCCAATCACTCCCACTGGCACAAATGCACAGTGGCTCACGCTGGGACCAAAACCACACCAGCAGGTACTCCAGAGGAGTGCACCCTGAGGGTTCAGTTTGCAGTAAGGATTTGCTGTTGGTGCCAGGCTTAGAACCTGCAGGACATCAACTTCTTTCATACTCTCACAGATTCACAAAATGGCTTTAGCTGGAAGGGACCTTAAAGAATATCTAGTTCCAGCTCCCTGCCATGTGCTTCCAGATCCAGCACAGGCGCCCAGCCAGTAGAGCCTGGCTCTAGCACAGAGTATACTATGGCCAGCCCAGGCATCCAAATGTACATCAAACCATGGAAAACTGGAAGGAAAAGTCCTTTCAACAGATTCAAGAAGGTCCAGGTACCTGTCAGGCAGCTCCCAAAAGCCTGACAGACCCTGTCCCAGGACTAAATGACTCTCCACAACAACCCTGCTCTGTGCAGTGAGAACATTACACTGAAGTGCTGTGCCTTCAGGTGAAAGGAAAATGTCCCTTAGCACTCTGAAAATCATCCAAAGTCACTGGTCCATTCCAGACTAATGACTCCTGCTGCCCCTGCAGCCTAAGGCCCTAAGAATTCCATTCCTCCCACACGCTCTGGCTCCTTAGCAGGTAAATCAAGAGGTTCCTCTGATTTCTTTCATGCTCCTGAGTAACAGGGTTTGACAATGTGATAATAAAATCTTCTACTCAGCACACATCATGAGAGAAGAAATGAAGGAAACCTCATCTGGGCCCTTCTCAAAGGGGTAGAAGGAGCGATAGAGAAGCTTGAGCACTTCCTTCAACCCGCCCTGTTGAATTTGAACACACTTAAAGTATGGAAAACTTGGAAACACTGAGGTACAGACACCACGGGGAGACAGGCAGCTACTCCATGGAGAGACTGACAACAGAGACTGACCACACGAAGAGACTGACAACATGGAGAGACTGACCACACGGAGAGACTGACCACACGGAGAGACTGACCACACGGAGAGACTGACAAAAGAGAGAGAATGACCACATGGAAAGACTGACCACGCGGAGAGACTGACCACGCGGAGAGACTGACCACGCGGAGAGACTGACCAAAGAGAGAGAATGACCACATGGAGAGACTGACCACACGGAGGGACTGACCACACGGAGGGACTGACCACACGGAGGGACTGACCACACGGAGGGACTGACCACACGGAGGGACTGACAACATGGAGGGATTGGCCACACGGAGAGACTGACAACACGGAGGGACTGACAACATGGAGGGACTGACAACATGGAGGGACTGACAACATGGAGACAGGCACCAACAACATGGAGAGACTGACAACATGGAAGACAGACACTGACAATGTGGAGACAGACACTGACAACATCAAGAGGATGACAACACATGGAGACTGATAACACAGAGAGAGACACTGACAACACAGAGACATCCGCATGGACATCTGCTGTTTCCCAGACTTCCTAGCTAGCAGATCAGCTGCTCTGAGGAGCTCTCACTCTCCAGACACTAAGATCTTTGTGACCGTGAAGGGAAGGTAGGAAACTGGCCAGAGAGAAGGTCAGCAAGAACCACCGCAACTCTAGAGTTTGATTAGAGCACTAAACTGTGTGTGAGGAGCAGATGTGGACCCCACAGAATCAGTGATGTCTCTTTGCCAGAAGTAAGAAGGCTCCAAAGCAGGGAATGACCTTACCCTATCCCTGCAGAGTTACACTGTTGTGCTTCCTTTTCTTCCCTTCCAATGTCTAATTCAGGAGTCCTGAAACCCTTTGTGCACCCTGGGACCACTAAGAAACCTTGAACAAGAATGTTCAGGTCAGCCCAGGCTTGGAGAACTGAGCAGTGGCCTTTGGGGTGGGGGGGAGGGATGTGTGATGGGACCCCTTTCATCTGCAGTTCATCCCTTTCCTTTAAGGCTGGGGTCATGAGCAGGGCACCTGCCTTCATTAAAACTCATCCAGATTCTCTCAATAAATACAATTAAATTGTGATTTGTTTAGTTTATTTAAAAACACTTCCCTGTTATAACTCTAATAACTTAATTGGTAGCTGGGGCATGAATGTGACAGCTACCCAAGCAGTAAATAATTGCAGCTGCAGCAAGCCACCACACTCACTTCCACTCCTCTGCTGCTTAAAGACTGGAGAAGAGGGCTGGAATTGCCAGTTAATGAGGGATGCATGTAGTCTCATTGGCATTTCTCTCTTATTGGTGCTTAATGAGATTAGATGAGGAATAATTAGACAAAACAGCAGTGCAAAGCCCAGGGGAAATAATAAAACTGCAGGCATTTCACCAGGAATCTCAGAAACCCTCTGTCAGTTCTGGTTTGAGCCACCCAGCCCAGCAAGCTTCATCTGAGCAGCAGCTGAAACCCCTCCGTGATCTACCTCTTTTCCTGGCAGGTCCTTGAAAACATTGCAGACTGGTGGTGCTTCTCCTGTGGTAAACCCAGCAACTAAGAGGAAGTTATTTAGTGGTCAGCACCTTGATCTTATGCACAGGGATTCATTTTACTCCATCCCCCGCGCCCTACCACGGCTGTCTCCAAGCCCACTTATGCCCAAACCGTTCTTGGGAAGCCACAGGACTCACATCTGCCCAAGGAGTGCACAGGAGGAGTGAGATGTAGTCTGAGCAAAACACTCTGCACCCCCTTCCCAGCTAACCAGGAGAGGTCTGCTGCGTTTCCCCACAGTTTCCCAAAGCCTCTGCTCTGAAAGCAATCCTAAATAATTGATAGATCCCCCTGACTTTGCAGCCCGTTCATAGAGGTACACAAACCAAAATCAAGGTAATATATCTGCTCTCATGCATTATTCATCCTGCCTCAGTAACATCCCTCTTCAGTGCAATTTCTCCTGAATGAAGAAATATTTGGTGTCAGTGTCTTCATCACTGTAACAGCAACACTCTGCCCTCAGGGTAGCCCAAACCGGCGTGCTCTAAACTAAACCCAGAATCAGACGGCTGCTCCTGCTGCCAGCTGTGCCTTTGGACACACGTGGATCCTACTGGCATCTCATTTGTGCCATTTCTAAAGCACATCAGATGGTGTTAGTGCAAACAAAGGTGAATTTACACAAACAGGTTGCAGCAGAATAAAGAGAAGGCCAAAGCTTAAGTCAAAGTGGTAAATGTGAGTAAAGCATCCATAATGTGGCTGCTAACATCCTGGAAAGACACCATTAGGTACATCCAAATGCACTAAACTGCAGGCTGGAGCTGTGTCAGGCTTGGAGCTGTTTCCAGCTGAACGAACATGTCACTGTGAGGACAGCCTGGGTTCCCAGTGACACTGGAAGGCAGCTGAGAAGAAATGAAGTGAAGACAGGATTTAAATGTAGGAGATGCAGCACCCTACCCAGGTTGAGCATATAAAGATGGTCCCTACCGGTCTGCTAGCAACATGCAGCCAAAGTGAGCTTCAGAGGTCCTTGGAAAGAGTGTTGTAGGATTCACAGAAGGCTGCAAGTGGAGGACCAGAGATGCTAGGGGAGGAGAGGACGTCCTCCTTTTCCAGCACTAGTTACAACCAGCAGGAAGCACAGGAGAAAATTTCCTTCACAGTTGCACATTAACTTCACATGAGACATGAGACAAGAAGCAGGCAGGGAAGAGGTAAAATATTTAGAGGATCGAATAGGTTACCAGTCCTGGAGCTATTCCTGCTGCCCAGAGAAGCTCAGATGCAAATGTCACAGGTTGCAGCAGCAGCCAGGGAGCTGCAAACCCAGCTTTGGAGGCAGAGGCTCCTCATCCTCACCTGAGCCTCATTCAGCAATTAGACAGGGGCTGAGATAAGGCAGCCTTAAGGTGTCCAGGTGGTGATTCTGCAGCTGATGGAACCAGAGGGACCCAGGGGAGCTAAGGAACTGCCCTCAGCTTTGCCACATCTGCCTCCTGCTTTGCACTTAGATGTGGAGAATGCCCTGCAGGTCACACGTGGAAGCCTCTGCAGCCTGGAGTACTGGAGAGAGGCTCTCCGAGAAATTGCCTTGCTTTGGGTGGCAGAGCAGCTCCTCTGCCTAACTCCTTTCATTTACTTCTGAAAATGCTTCAGTTCTGCTCCATTTGTAGGCCATCAGAAAAGGGATTTATTTTTTGTTTCTTACTGGTCTGGGCTTTTAGGGAGTCACTTCAGCAGTGCCAGACGTGTTGTTCAGAGAGGGCTGTGTCTGCACTGCATGGAGCAGACCTACAACGTCCTCCTCATCAGACACACTTGGACCAGACTTTCAGATCATTCTTCCTCAAAACCTTTCTACTGTGTGAGCAAAGTGAGCAGCAAAATTGAGGCAAAGGATCAGTGAAGAAAAGCTTTGGGACAACTTTATTCCAGAGCTAGAAAAATTGACTCCTCCCTCCTCTACCTCTTCAAAGAACCATGGAATGGTTTGAGTCGAAAGAGAACTTCAAACTTATCCAGCTCCAGCCCCCTGCCATGGGCAGGGACATCTCCCACTAGCCCAGGCTGCTCAAGGCCTTAAACACCCACAGGCAGTAGGCAGCCACAGCCTCCCTGGGCAGCCTATGCCAGTGTCTCTGCAATCTCACAGTCAGGAATGTCTTCCTCATCCGCAGTCTGGATCTGCCCTCCCTCAGCTCAAAACCATTGCCTCTCATCCTGGCATCCCAAGCCCTTGCCAAAAGCACCTCCACAGCATTCTTCTAGGCCCCCTTGAAGTTCTTCTTGCCCAATGACAGCTCTTAAGAGAAGCTGGGTTTGTTTCCACAGAAGCAATCACCACCTCGGCATAGCAGGGCGTGAGGAGTTCAGGTTTTATACAACTTAGATACTAATAGAACAGAAAATAATAATACAGAGTTTATAACTTAATATAGTGCTGTAAAATGGATTAATGCCAGTGGAGCTGGGGCAATACCCTCAGAGCTCAGAAATAAGCCTCAGTTTATTCATCTAGAGGTTCAAATTAAAGGCTGAATCCATGGGATCAGCAGGCCTGCAGCCACCCTCAGCAGACAAAGAGAGGCTGCCCTGGCCAGCAGGCTGCCCCAGGTCACAACTTCTCATCTCATCAGTGGCAGTTGCTCATTTCCACCATAACAGATGGCTCAGAAGAAGTACCTGGCTGGAGCCTAGCCAAAACACAAGGAGCTCTTTGCTCCATGAAGAGCCTCAACAGAAGAACCTGTTACTGCTCTCTTCAGAAAAGATGCTGTCAGTGGCAGGGAGGATGAAGGGAGCAGGCAGCTTTTCGGTAACACCGGGCGGCAGTCAGGAGAGTTCACAAGCATCTTCTACACTTATTTTTGACACAGCACATAAAGCATGAGCCCTGCCACAGCCCTGCTGGAAGGGCAGAACTGTTAAACATCTACGCTCTGCAAACACAATCAAGTTGGGAAAGCTATTTCAGCTGGGTGAAGAAACACAACGGTGTCTCTCCTCTTTGCTTGGAGCTCCTCTGCTGCTTCCTTTTGATGACACTTAACGCTCACCAGGAGCTATGACACCCTCATGATCAATGGTTGCACACCTACAGGTGCTCCTATGTGGTACCCACTGCTTGACATCTCCTTGAGGTACGAGATAACCTCATGGCCAAAGCCACCCGAAGGCTTGGAGGTCATGACTGAAGCGCACAAGGCAGAAGGTGTTTGAGCCTCACTCACGCTATGCCCTCCAAGCCATGAGGAGCCTGGTTCCCCTGCCTAGCTCAGCCTGGGCCTTACCTCCATCCCCTTTCCCTGGGAGGCAGACCAAGCTCACCACAGTGTTGGCATGGAACAGTCCAGCTGCTGAGCATCTCCACTCCAGAGGAGAGTTCCTGGCTGAAGGAGTAGGGGCCGAAGTGCAGCCTTCAGTCTTAGACAACTCCGCACCACAGACTCCCTGAGCATCCAGCCTGGAACCCATGGACACAGGACTTTGCTGGGAGAGCTTCTCTTTGCAGATCCTCACAAACACCCCCTGAACTGAGCTGTGATCAAAGGCCACCAGCTGCAAAACCCAGCTGCCTCTTCCCTAAGGCCTCCTCTGAAGTGGCCACACACCACAAAGGAACACCAGGAAGACTAGGAACACCAGGGAGAGAGGATTAGCCACTGCCCAAACCCATGGCAGCAGACAGCCACAGCAAGGCTTGGCTCAAGAGCTCACCATTCATCCCTCTGAAATGTCACCAAACTGGGGCTGCAAATCCTGCTCCTATTTTAGTGAGATGCAGCTTGTGAGTGGGAGGCAGAAGATCCAGATACCAACCCGAGGGAGAACATACTGGGCAGCATGTTGTGCTGCTAACAGCAGAACAAAAACAGTTGGGCTGGGAGGTTGTCTCGGCTCCTGGGTCACAACCCCTCCCCCTCTTTCCATAGGTTGTCCACCCTGCTGTTGGGCAGCCTTCCCCCCTCCTGGGTCCTGGTTTTCATTTAGTCCCAGGTCAGAGAGGGAAGCTCTTTAGATCAGACATCATACTACTCATAACCTGTGAACTCTCCCAGGTGGTGGCACAGAGGTCAGGTCTAGATGGCCCACCTGGGTCCTTCCTTGTGATGACACCAAGTCCATAGTGGGCCCAGTTCAGCTTTCAGGCGACACCACAGCCTTGCAGAGGAGCTACAAGCACTCCCACCTTGCACCCCAGGTGTGCTTCTGTGCAGGACATGTGAGGATCCCACCCTGGAGACCCTGTGGTCCTGCCACTGCACAGGCCAGCCACAAATCCCTTCCAAAGCAAGCAGGGACTTTGCTTTCCTTTGTTTCCATATGCGTTGCAGCATTTGCCTGAGGCTTATGTAATCAGATTACAACCAGAAGTGCATTGCAGCAAAGACCTCCAAATCCCTCTCGGCCCACCCTGAAATGGAGACAGTTTCATCAAATGTCAAGGCTCTCATTGCCACAGCACCAGGAGCCATCCATCAAGCACAGGCAGTGTGACAGGACAGACACACCAGAGCTCAATCTAGAGAGGCAAAGGAAAACCATCTCTGTGTGCCAGCTGTGCATGACTCTGCCTAATTATCACCACAGATGCAGCTGCAGAGGAGAACACTTCCTACTCTCCTCACACCTCCGCCTTCTGTGGGACCTCAACTCCTCCCAGGCCTGCTGGTGCTAGTCAAAGAATCTCTGATGGTTTCTTTAATTTGCATCACAGGATGGCTCACCTTTGAAGGAGATGGGAATCATGGAATGGCTTGGGTTGGAAGGGACCTCAGACACCACCCATGGGAATCACAGGATGGTTTGGGTTGGAAGCAAGGTTCAGGACACCTAGTTCCAAGAGAGGAAGCCATAACTGGCTTGGTTTGAATAAGCTTGCTGGGATAAATCACCTCCAAGAAGCAGCAGCTGCTGCTCACTGCAACACCTGTCTGTATCCAGCATTTGTCCTTACAGGCCCCTGGATTTTTATTGGGGGAGAAAAAGGAACTGGGCAAGCGATCTGCTCCCTGCCTTACTCAGCTCTGCTGAGATGACCTCTCTCTAGGCAGCGGAAGCTCACTACAGTGGAAGAAGTTGCCCCTTGCTAGTGACATCCAACTGATGCCTGCTGAACACCAAAAGGAAAGGAAAACTCTCACCCATGGGGTTCCTAGACTCATCCCTAGACCTTTTCACAGGTCTTTCTTGAACACCAGGGAGGCAACAACAGCAGAGACTGGGACCTGCTGGAGAAAGTCCAACAGAGATTTATGAGGATGATGAAGGGACTGGAGGATCTCTGCTGTGAAGGGCCTGAGAGCCCTGGGACTGTTCAGCCCGAGAGGAGACAGCTGAGAGGGATCTGTTCAATGTCTGTAAGTATGAGGGGTGGGTGGCAAGATGAAGGTGCCAGGGTCCTTTTAGGTAGTGTCCTATGATAGGACAAGAAACAAAGAGTACAAGCTGGAAGCCAGGAGGTGCCAGCTGGACAGGAGGAAAAAGTTGTTTGTTGTGAGGGTGCTGGAGGCTTGGAGCAGGCTGCCCAGAGAGGTTGTGCAGTCTCCTTGTGTGGAGAGCTTCCAGCCCCAGCTGGGCACTGTGCTGCTGGGCAGGCTGCTGCAGGTGCCCTGCTGGAGCAGAGTTCTCTTCCCACCTGACCATTCTATGACTTGCTGACTCAGGCCAACACAACTTCTGTTCATAGAATTATTTTGGATGGAAAAGACCATCAAGAACTTCAGTCTGAAATCAAGAAGTTTAGAGAATAGGAGCTTGGGGAAAGTTTCAGAAGGCAAGACTGGTGGAAATGCTTTTCTTTCATCTGCTGCATTTCCATGCCACCAGCAGAGCTCGTTTTGGGGATGAGCTGACACAGATCCATCAGTCACTGTGGAATCCAGCTCCTCTGAGCTGCAGGCAAAGGCTCCACCTCTCCAGCTCAGGCTGTCTCTAGGGCTCTGACAAAAATCAGTGGAGAAGTCCCCAGGGCATTAATTACGATGTGTGCAGCCCCCCCCAAAGCTTTCAGCCAGATTTTGCCATGATAAAGATGAACATTTCTGTCCCACCTCTGCTTCATCCAGAGCACCTTCAGATGGCTGTGTCCCCATGAGCTTAACGAGGTCTGGGAAGCAAACTGTATCCAGGCTCTTTCCTGGCAGGAAATTTACACTGCAGCCAAAGCCCAGAATTAATTTCCATATTTTTTGTTAATTTTAAGCAGCTTAACTTGAGGCTGCTGGCTCTCAATGTATGGGGGAGCCTTTCTTGCTGCACATAATGGTCTCTCCAAGGATGCAGCAATCAAGAGGCAGAACCCCACAGCTCCTGTTAAAGACAGAGCCTCTGAGCTGCTGCACTCTGCAAGTCCTGCTCCAAAGGACTTCAGTGGTGCCATCACAGGAGGTGTGGAATAGGCAGCACAGCTCTGCAGAGGCAAATGTGCACACAGGAATGGAAAACTGTCATCAAAAGATGGGACTGCTCTTACTGGGGAAAAAGGAATTGTTTCCAAAGAAAGGGAAAGTTTCTTGACACTAGCAAAAAAGGACCTTCCTGTACAGGGAAGTGAGTAAATAGTGTGAGGTGCCACAGGCTGCCCAGGGAGCTGCTGGAGCCACCATCTCTGGAGGTGCCCACATGTGGACATGGCCCTCTCGGACCTGGTTTGGAGGCCATGGTGGTGGTCGGATGTGATCTTAGAGGTCTTTTCCAACACAAACAATTCTCTGGTTCTGTAAGTGCCCAGATTTAAATTCACCCTGGCACCAGTAGGAGGGGAGAGGAGGGAACAGCAGGGTGGGGGTTAGATGGGGGTTAAACCAGGACACTCACACTCAGAGGCTACAAACACAACCACCAGCACCTGCAAATCACCTGCAGCATCCACAGGCCAGACTGTTCTCCCACACAAAACCAACACCAAGGCTCTTTGCTCTGTGTTCTCCCAGCAGCCCAGATTGCTTAAGGCCTCATCCAGCCTGAGGGCACATCCACAGCCTCCCTGGGCAACCTGTGCCAGTGTCTCCCCACCTTCACTGCCAAGAATTCCTTCCTCATTTCCAATCTCATCTCCCCTCTCCCAGCTCAAAGCCATTGTTCTTTGTCCTGGCACTGCCAGCCCTTGTCCAAAGTCCCTCCCCAGCTCTGCTGTAGCCCCTGCAGGTGCTGGAAGGCTGCTCTGGGGTCTCTTCAGAGCCTTCTCTTCTCCATGCTGAACAGCCCTGGTTCTCATATTTGGGATAAACAGCAGGCTGAGCTCCTTTCACTCTATGCTCATTCATTCCTCCAACTTTAATGAATTACCAGCCCCTAGATGAATTCTCTGGGCTGATATTCCAAGGCATTTCAAACACCCTTCCTGAGGCAAAGCAGCAGAAAGCAGAGAAGAGAGGAGTAGAGGCCAATGTGATATGAGAGGATGCTGAAGGGGCAAGTGCAGATCGTGAGATGGAGTTCATCTCCTTGATGAGGGACACAGCCTGCAACCTGCTTCTCATTTCATCTCCACATCTCAGAGCCTCTGGGCACAGCCACAGCATTTATTTGTTTTCTCATTTCTGGCCATAGAGAGGATCTCTAACTAAGATTAAAGAAGATGAACAACATATTAAAACACAAAGTGCTAAAGGGTGCAGCATAGAGCTCTTGTTGTCTACAGCCACCGGTTGAGGCCTGAGCTCTTGAAGCCACCACCACAGACTGCACAGGCACAGATGTCCAGGGAGGTCATGGTGCCACAAATGTCACCTTGGCCAGGGAGTAGGTTTCACACACCCTGCTGGGTTGCAGATAGAGCCCAGGCTGCTCCTGCTACACATTTACCAGCACAGCAGCAGCTGCTTTCCACAGCTGCACAAGGGCCTTGCTTCCTGACACATCCCAGGGCTTCCTCTGGGTGCAGCAGCCTGCTGTGACCACCACATTCTCAGGGAGTGGGGGATGGGCAGCTCCAACTTGCAGCCCTGCTCAGCGTCCCAGGGTTTGATCTTTTTGCCTCCTTTTGCAGGTCTCTGGACCCCCTCCAGAATCTCCATGTCCTTTTTGGAGTGAGTGTCCCAGGGCTCAAAGGGTGGATTTCAGCTCTTCAACCCTTGCACAGCTCCCACCGAGGTCCGCACCGCCCCAGGCAGAAGCTACCCGGGAGGATTCCTGTTCACGCCGGACGCTGGGAGCAGAGGGGAGCCAGTGGCCAGGCTGGTGACAGTCACTGCCGGAGCGGTCACTGCCACTCAGCATCGCCGCTCGGGTCACAGCCCTGAGCTCCCCAGCTGCGCTGCGCTGCTCCGCTCCAGCGCCTCGGCGCCTGCTCTGTGCCACTGTTCGTGGTGCTGAACAGACCCAGCCCAGCCGGCAGCAGCTTTCTGCGCAGCTTTCTCGCTCACCAGTCACAGCTGCTCAGACAGCAATGGTTCCTTACCCACTGCCCTGCCCGGACTGGGCAGTGCCTGGCATGGGGAGTGCCTGCCTGGGCAGTGCTTGGCATGGGCAGTGCCTGGCATGGGGAGTGTCTGCCCGGGCAGTGCCTGACTGCCCCAAGCCTTGAGCACAGCTCCTGAGCCATTTCCATGGGAGTTCTCAGCAGCCTCCCCCAGGGCGGGTGTCCATCCAGCTCTGCAGAGGCTGACACCAGCCCCTGCTGCCTTGTGCTGTGGAGCAGGCTGCAGGCAGCTCTGAGCCACAGCTCCCAGGGCTTCCCCTGGAAACAGAGAGAGGTTGTTGGTAACCAGAGGAGATCAGCCCTTCTTGCTTCCTCTGGATGCTCAGGGTATTGATGAGTGGCACCAGATCCAAGTTTCTGTGTTCTCACAGAACCCAGCACAGTGTGGCTGGAAAGGACCTCTGCAGCTCACCCAGCCCAAGCCCTGCTTCAGCAGGGCACCCACAGCAGCCTGCCCAGCAGCACAGTGCCCAGCTGGGACTGGCAGCGCTCCACACAAGGAGACTGCACAATCTCTCTGGGCAGCCTGCTCCAAGCCTCCAGCACCCTCACAACAAACAACTTTCTCTCCTCTTCAGCCTGCTCCAAGCCTCCAGCACCCTCACAACAAACAACTTCCTCTCCTCTTCAGCTGGCACCTCCTGGCTTCCACTTTGTGCCCTTTGTTCTGTCCCTGGACACCAGTGAGCAGAGCCTGGCCCCAGCCTCTTGCTCCCCACAGGTGCTTCAGCTCTTGCTGAGCATTGCTCAGCTGCCCTCTGGGGCTGCTCTTCTGCAGGCTCTCAGCCCCAGGGCTCTCAGCCTTTGCTGCTCCCAGAGCTGCTCCAGGCCCCTCAGCAGCCTGCCCTGGACTCTCCTCAGCAGTTCCCTGGCTCTGGCACTGGGGAGCCAGCACTGGCCCCAGCACTGCAGCTGTGGCCTCCCTAGGACAGAGTAGAAGGGGAGGAGAACCTCCCTAGCCCTGCTGGCCACGCTCTTCTTGACTGGCTTAGGAGGAGGATTTAGATGGAATCTCTTTAGCTCCTGCTGTGTGTTTTTGACACAGACAATGTACTCATGACTCCCTTGATTGTGAGTCCTGTGAAGATCATGTTCCTAAATCGTGGAAGTGTGAGAGCAGAGGGACCATGGCAGCCTAGTGCTGGCAGGCACTGTGAGGCAGCATGGCCATGAGAAATGAGAGAACTTCACAGGAGCAGCTCAGAGCCTGGACAGCCACTCCTGGGCACAAACCACATGGGAAGATGCCTACCCCCTTCCTCTTCTTGGGATTTGATCTGCTCCTCCTCAATGCCTGTCCCACTGCTATGGGAAAGCTGCTCCCAATGCTGCCTCACCTTTCCTTCCCACACAGAGTGGAAGGCCAAGCTGGATCTCTGGATTAAAGAATGCCCTCTGCAGTCTCCACATTTCCTCCTCTGTTCTCCTCTGCTCCTAGGGATCTTCACTTCTCCCAGGCTTTTCACACAAAGAGATGTTTCCCGGAGCCTCCAGCAAAACCAGGCCAGGTTGTTCTATACAAATGACCTCCAGCCCAGCAATGTTTGCTATATAAGCACGACATGGTGATGCAAAAGCTGACCTCAGAAGAGCTGCTGAGATCCTTGAGCAGCCTTCACTGCCTGATACCATAGTCAGGGCAACAGCCAGGGCCCACCAGGGCTGGTCGGAAACCACACACTCTGTCACGGGCAGTGCTGACAGCTTTCTTCCCAAACATCTGTTTCAGTGTCGCTTCTGTTTCTGCAGCCCTCCCAAGGCAGCACTAGCAGGGGGTGAGAGCAGAGCTTGCCCTTTTCAAAGCCACATCAACACAAATGATGCCTCTCAGCTCAGAAGCTGTGCTGCAGAGCACAACAGATAAAATCATTATGCCAAAGCTTGATCTTTTCTCCCTCAACTCACAGAAGATCATTCTTGTGAACAACTGCACTCTTAGCAAATCCTTTCGGCAGAGCCCTGGGCACAGGAACCTCTTGTGGAGCTAAACCCCCCACAGCCAGTGGCTCTCAGTGCCTCTCAGAAGCTCTACTCCTGCTCAGTGCATTCCTGCTGCTGAGCCTAGCTTGGATGCTGCCAAGGTGCACCAGGTGAGGGTGCAAGCTCCCTGGCCAGTACTGCTCCACAGGTGCCAGTCTGTGCCTGAGGCCTCAGTCTCAGTCTGGTTGATTCACACCCCAAAGGCTGCCTGCAGTGAAGAGCAGGGGTGAGCCCATCCCAGGGCAGCAGAGCTCTGTGCTCACACCTGAGACTTCATTTCTTTGGGACCTTGCCTCACATCGGAGCAGCTTTCAGACACAGATACCATTTGTTCAGCATCTATGTGTCATAAGGACAGAGATGCGCTGCAGCACATCCAGAGAGGGGCAACAAGTCTCAGGAAGGGCCTAGAACTCAGGTCTGGTGAGGAACAGCCGAGGGAGCTGGAGTTATTCAGTCTGCAAAGGAAAAGGTTGAGGGGAGACCTTCTGGCTCCCTAGCACAGGACAGTGCTGGAGGCACCATCCCTAGAGGTGTTTAAGCAGCCTGTGGACCTGGCACTTAAGGACATGGTTCAGTGGTGACCCTCCAGAGCTGGGTCGAGGGTTGAAATGCGTGATCCCAAAGGACTCTGTGAGTCTGTGGCTTGAGAGCATCACCAGGGGCTGTGGAATCCACCAGGATTTCCCTCCAAGGAGGTAGGCATGCTGGAGACCAGGCAGCCCCTCACCCCACCACCTCAACCATCAGGAGCAAACGAAGCCTCAGATTGAAGGGTGCCCTTCCATGCCCTGCATGCCAGGTGCTCCGCGGAGCCAGCGGCGGGGCTGTGAGTCAGCAGGGATAATCCTGCCCCTCGCATGTGCGGGCACGTCCCAGCCGCAGAGCAGCACCCGGCACGCACCGAGCCATTGATCCCCTTCACAGCTCAGCCACTAACCAGCTTAGCGCCAGATTTATGGTGTGGAGAGCAGCAGTTGGAGCTGGAGCTCTGATGTAATTAGGGATGCTCTAAGTGTTTGGGGGGAAATGAAAGAGGAGTGTTTCTCCTAACAAAGAGCCAAGAGGCACCGGCGGAGCAATGATGCTTTTATTGGCTGCATAGCTGCAGTGACCCAACTCTTTCAGCCACAAATGGTCTTTAAGCTCTGCTAGTAAAAGCAATCATGACTACAATGGGCCCTGTCACCATCGGAAACAGAGCAGCCCTTCCTCTCACCACAGCTGGCAGCAGGCAAACAGCTGGCACCTCTGACTGGGGAGAGTCTGGAACGTAGACCCATAGAAGGCACTGGATTGGAAGGGGCCTCTAGAGCTCAGCCACTGCGAGCCCCCCGCAGTCAGCAGGGATGTCCCCAACTACAGCAGGCTGCTCAGGGCCCCCTCAAACCTCACTATGAACGTCTCCATGCAGTGGGCATTGACAGCCTCCCTGGGCAGCCTGTGCTAGTGCCAAGAATTTCTTCCTCATCTCCAGACTCAATCTGCCCTCTTCCAGCTCAAAGCCATTGTCCCTTGTCCTGTCACTGCAAGCCCTTGTCACAAGACCCTCCCCTGCTTTCTGGTGGTCCCCCTGCAGGTACAGGAGGGCCACAAGCTCACTACTGGCCCCAACTCCTCTTCTCAGGGCTGCTCTCTATCACATCCTCCCCCAACACATATTGATAGTAGGGATTGTCCTGGCCTAGGCGCAGGACTTGGCACTTGGCCTAGTTGACTCCATAAGGCTCACCTGACCCCCCTTCTCCAGCTTGTCCAGGTCCCTCTGGATGTCATCCCCTCCATGAAAGAGGCCCCAAAGCAGAGTCAATCTAAGTGCATTGTCAGAAGATAGGTGCAAAAGGTACCGCTCTGCGAGGAGCCCAGCACAGGGTGCCACCAGCTGGTGACATCCTGACAGAAAGTTAGGGAGGCAGGAGGAAACTAGAGGCTGAGAGTGCAGTGACTGATCCACGCAGGTACATCCTCACTGGCCTTGTCACACAGCTCTGCACCAATGAGGAGACTTCAGAGCTGTCCCGCACTCATGGCATCATGGCACAAACCTGCTGCCACCACAGTGCAGCGGAACACAGTTCCTGCTGCTCCCTGTCCGTGCCCTCAGCAGCCAAACAGACACTTTCTTCAGACCACTGCATACATGGGGACATGCAGAGGCTCAGTGACCCTTACTCTGATCACACAAGAACCCCCCCAACCACCTCCCAGGTGAGTGGGAGCCATCTGCCATGCCACATTGCAGGTGCATCCCAGCTACCCACTCATGCCCGGGACTCACAAACATTTCTCTTTCTGAAGCAGCAGACAACAGATCCAGACATTGTGTGACACCAGGAGGTGTTCTACCAGGGCAAGAGCTGCTTCTGCAGAGCCACTTCAAACAGCTTCAGACAAACTAGAGGGGCCTGGGTAGCTCTGTGGGAGCAAACCTGGGCTGCTGTCAGCCAAATGTTACCATCGGCTCTGTGCTCTTCTCCGCCATTCTTAGCTCTTTAATGATGACCTGTTGGTCTCAGCTGGTGTTGTTAACATTGGCTAAATCCAGGCTTCGACGCAGGCCCCTTCCAGTGCCTGTACTCATTATGTGTCTGTAAAGATGGGAGAAGCTAATTACATCATTGGCATTTCCAAACAATCACAAGATTTCACAGAAAACTGCTTTTTGCTCTGTGCAAGACAAACTTTAATTACTTTTTAGCTTCCAGGAAAGGCCTGGCATTGCCAGAGAGCTTTAGCAGCTTGCAGACAGCGAAGGGTTGTATTTTGTCTTGCCAGGAAATGATCAAAAGGAGGCAGGAGCTCCTCGAGAAGCAGCCGTGCCTGAGCCGTGGTGCACACAAACCGCTGTGAGCGATGCCCAGCAGCAGCTGTGTGCACAGAGAGCACTGCGTGTGGGCAGTGTCCGGCAGCAGCGATCCGCGGCGAGAGCCCTGCCAGCCCTCTGCAGAGCAGCTTGGCTGCACTGGCCGGCAAGGGGGCCTGATGCACAGATACCAGGGCGAGAGGGCACCAGAGCAAGAACTGCCTGAGTGTGAGGGTGCTGAAAGTCTGGCATAGGCTGCCCAGGGAGGCTGTGGCTGCCTCCTGCCTGGGGGTGTTCAAGGCCAGGCTGGATGAGGCCTTGAGCAGCTGAGTCTGGCTGAGAGGTGTCCCTGGGCAGGGGGTTGGAGTAGCTGAGCTCTAAGGTCCCTTCCAGCTGAGCCGTTCTGTGGTTCTGTGACAGGCTCATGTCCTTGCTTGCAGCCACATGGCAAATGGCTCCAGCATGAAGATGAAGCTGCTTGAAGTAAAGTTTGCGATGCTGCTTACAAAGAAGTAACCCTGAGGATTTCCTTCTGCCTGCTGTCACCAAACATTTCAATGAGTCCCCAGAAGTGATTCAGTTTTATGTATCCTTGCTGCAGAAAGAAAATACTAATAAAAAACTCCTAGCAACAAACAGCAAAGCAATGCTCATGCGTGGAACTCCAGAAGGTTGAAACACATCCCTCATGTCAGTACCTCCCAGCATTCACTCCCTTTCTTCTCTGGTTTTGCTCCAAAATGATACTTCCAGCAGAATGTGTCAGAGGGAACACCAGAGACACCCTGACCTTGGCTTTGCATGCATCTCCTCTCTGATGTTCTGAAGAACATCATCATTTTGGTTTCAAGGTAATCTAAAAAAGAATACTTTGCAAAGCAGCATTCTCCTGCCACTGCTTTGAAAGCTCGGAGTGGGGTGGGTGGAGGTTGAGAACAAAAAAAAAAATTAAAAAAAAAAAAAAATCAGAAACCAGGCAAGGGAGCAGAGTCTGAGCAGTTCTTAGCAAGCTCTGTGCCAAATTCAGAGCCAGCAAAATGAAGCTGCTTCCATAGACTCTTCCTGACTTCAAGTGTGCAAAGTCCATAAAAGCAGAAGAGTTACATCACATTCTGCTGCATCATCCTCTGGTTGTTGTCTGCACTTCCATACTCACTTGGCTCTGGAACTTGGCATATAGGAAAGGAAAACAAACCTGTCTGTTGGCCACGGCTCCTGCCAGGTTCAATACGCACCTCTGCCTGCCAGCCTTGGCTACCCAGCCCCAGAACTGCCAACAGCAAGGGAAAGGAAACCTGAGGGAGCTGATTTCTGCCTTGGTAGCATCTGTAATACTATAGCCCATCTGCCCATGCCCCTCTAATTAACACTCAAACCACTGTGACTTCCCCCTTGACAAGCCCAGAAGCTGACCTTTGGCCCCTGGCAGCAGCCAAGGGGGGGTGGAAGTTTTCAGGTGCATCCTTGTGAGGTGTGCGCCTTAGCACTACCATCAGGGCATTAAAGGGACATGGGCAGGCTGGAGAGCTGGGCCAATGCCAGCCTCATGAAGTTCAACACAGCTGGGCAGTCCCAAGCACCAATCCAGGCTGGATGGAGATCAGATAGAGAGCAGTGATAGAAGGATTTGGGGGTGCTAAAATGCTCAACATGAGGTGGCAGGGTGCACTGGCAGCCCAGATCCAACCCCGTCCTGCACTGATCCCCAGCAGTATGGATGGCAGGTGGAGGGAGGGGATTCTGCCCCTCTGCTCTGCTGAGACAACCCCTGCAATGTCAGGGCCAGTTCTGGAGTCTTCAGCACAAGAAGGACATGAAACTGCTAAGCAGGTCCGGAGGAAGCCCAGAAAATGATCCAAGGGCTGGAGAACTTCTCATCTGAAAACAGGCTGGGAGAGCTGGGGCTGCTCACCCTGGAGAAGAGAAGGCTGCATTGAGACCTTGGAGCAGCCCGCTAGGACCTGAAGGGGCTGCAGGAGAGCTGGGGAGGGACTTGTTACAAAGGCCTGGAGCCCCAGGATGAGGGCTGATGGTTTCAAACTGGAAGAAACTAGGTTGAGATGGGACATGAGGAGGAAATTCTTCCTCTTGAGGGACAGGCTGCCAGAGAGGTTGTGAAGGTGCCAAGCCTGCAAGCCAAGTTGGATGGGACCCTGAAAAACCTGGTTTGGTGAGAGGTGTTCCTGCCCTTGGTAGGGGGGTGCAACCGATGGTCTTGAAGGCTTCTTCTGACCCAGTCCATTCTGTGAACCTGTGCTGGAATTGGAGCACACATTTTTAACCCCAGGGTGGCCTCACAGCTGGAGGGCCACAGCTAACACACTGAGAGGCGCTGGGTGTGCAAGGGCACAGTAACTGTGCCAGCTGTGCTGCCACCTGGCCCCTGCCTCCCAGCATTTAATCAAGCCCAGAGCTCGCTGCTGTCTGACTGGTACCACATTAATTTTTCATCAGATAATATTTGATCTGTATGGTCTCAAACAAACCGTTCTGCAGAAGCTGAGCAAAATCGTTCCTAAGTGGTATTATTCTGCTCACAACTTCATGCTTTTAGCAGAGATGATCACAAATTAACATCCTGTACCTGAACCTCTGCCTGCAAGGTGACAAAGGAAAGAAGAAATTCTTACTGTAATGAACTGTCACTTGGTGGGTGAGTAATTCAGGCGGCTCAGACGTAAGAATGCCTGTGCAGCGTCCGCTCTGGTCAAGTTCTAATCCTATGGATTTACACTCTGGGGGGAAGAACCTGGAACAACCAGTTCACCCTCCCAGTAAGGCCAGCATTGACACTGCTGAGTGACAGCTGTGCAAGCACCTCAGCTGACTGGGTTCATCCTGAGCCCTGCACAGAGGAATAAGCTCACCCAGAGCAGGCAAATGCAGCAGAGGAGAAGGCAAACCCACAGAATAAAATGGGGCTGGGATACTCCTGGCTCTAACTTGTGAGTTTTAAAATAAATCTTCCTCTGCGTCAGTTTCCATCTGACTCCCCTCCTGATGCTCCTGCCCTTCCCAAGACTCCAAATGACTCAGCTGAGCCCGCTGGTCCTGCAGGGGACATCTCTGCTCTTCTCTGCCCAGACCTGTGCTAGAAGTTCTCAGTGACGAGCATCGTCTGTGCTGTGCAAGGTACAGTCGTGCCCACATTACTGCTCTCTGATCACACAGGGTGGCACAGCACAGCTCTTCACCTAGCACGGCAGCAGCTTCTGCTTTGATGTGGGCAACAAACATTCTGCCCAGGGCTGTAAGGTAGCTGCCCCTGGAAGCTGGGAGGGATCTCCCTTCAAAATGTGCTTTTAGAATCAATCACCCTGCATCATGAGTTCCCTCCTTACCACTGACCACCACATAAAACCCACGATCGATACCCAGGTTAGCACAGCAGCAGCAGGAAGTCTCCAAAGGCACGGGATACTTAAGACTTACTTCGGCAGTTTCTAGCAAAACCCTGAAAGATCACAGAACTGTTTGAGTGGGAAGAGCTCTCCAAGATCATCCAGTCCAACACCACCATGGACATGTCCCCACATGCCATGGCCACAGGTTTCTTGAATGGCTCCAAGGGTGGGAACACCACCACCTCCCTGGGTAGCCTGTTCCAGAGCCTGAGCACCCCTGCAGACCAGAAATTATTCCTTGTGTCCAACCTAACCCTACCCTGGTAGGATTTCAGGCCATTTCCTCTCATCCTGTCTGCAAAGAGGCACCAAAGTTCCACAGAACTCTTGGCATGACACAGCTGCTCCAGTGACTGAGAACATCCAAAGTGTCAGTAAACTGCAGACATCTTCCAGCCCCTCTTCCTGCCCTTCTTGCCTTGCTTCCCTGAAGGAATTCCTACAGTTCAGCATCTGGTTTAGCTACCCCCATGCAAACCTGCACAGCACATACAGTGCTTGAGTGCCATCAGTGCCATATTGCCACAGGAACACCACCCCCCTCTGCTGATGGTGTTCCTGTTTCTGAGGGTACCCACCAAGAACCTGGGCCACCAGGAGTGGGTTTTGTATTGAATCATGAGGCTGCTCCTTTGCCTTCTCCTGGCCCTGTCGGGGTGTGTTAGCAGGCAGCCACAAGCTAAACTATTTCTGACTGCAGATGCTTTTCTTCTCTCTGCTCTGTCTGCTGCTAGGTATCACCTGGCAGCTTCCACCATGAGTTCAAAGAGAAGCACACAGCTGCTTGGAGCAGGAGCTCCCTGCACCCACAGCTTAGTGCTAACAAGCAGAGGGCAGGGCAGATGGAAACATGAAGCAGAAGATGGACTCAGTCACTTTGGTTTCTCTGAGGTGGTCTTGCGATTCACTTTTCCCTCTTAGACTAGAGCTAGGAAGCTTTGAATGAGGTTAAGAGCACGAGAGACCACAAGCAGAGAGAGGCAGCACTTCACCTAAGTGTCTAAAAGGTGCGGGTTTGGCTTTCAGTGTGCCCAGTGACAGGACAAGGACCAGCAGGTACAGATCAGAACGGTGCATATTTCACTTGAAATTAAGGAGAAAGTTGTTTGTTGTGAGGGTGCTGGAGCCTAGGAGAAGGCTGCCCAGAGAGGCTGCGGAGTCTCCTTCTCTGGAGTGTTCCTGTGTGCCCTGCCCTGGGTGGTCCTGCTTTGGCAGGGGGCTGGACTGGATGATCTCCAGGAGGTCCCTTCTGGCTTCCACTGTTCTGTGACTCTATGCTTCATAAACTAGGTCCAGCCAGACCAAGGCATTCCTTATCACCAGTCTGTAGGTGTTAATGTTTTCTGTCCTCAAGAGGAGAGCCATGGCCAGGACCACAGAGACAATCTGCTGAAGGTTCCTGACTACACAGGTACCACCTCGGGTTTCTTACATGCATTCTGCCAAGGAGCTGTTTGTGCAGGCCAGTGGAGCATGAGCCACTGCAGCCACCCTTGCACATGAGTTCTTTAGAAGAGGTGCAGCTTAGGAGTCATTTTGTTTCTCGCTCTGCTCACTAAGATGTAGGACAGGTAGTAACTGCAACAAAATTTCCCTCTGGCTGAACTCAGGAGTGTTGGTGTCTCTGGGCCAGTGCATGGAGAATTAGGACACCATGTTCTGGTCAGCCACAGCAACTGCATGTCCAATTCCCATGCACACCAAAGCTGAAAGGTGTTTGCTGCCAAGTGCACCAGCAGCTACCTGAGTCACAGTATCTGCTGAGTTTCTGAATCATGCTCTTAATCTTGGGTGTGATGAGATGCTGGGACCAGCTCCTGCTCTGTGCTTTGGCTGTGCTATATTTGCATACCATGGGGACTGAGATGTGCGGCAGTCACAAACATCTCATTGGGAAAGTCATGTTGCTGCTGTCCCTCCCCACAGACACACCAGCAGACATCTCTTGTTTTTTTGTGGAAATGTTCTTGGTCTGATGCTTTCTGTACAGTGCAGTGTTAGCTGTGGCAGGCAGGGTTGCTCTTCAGAGGGAGTTTGATGGGGGCAAGAGGTGGTCTGACAGAAACCTTGAGAAGTTCAGCAAAGGCAAACAACCTCCTGCCCTAGGGGAGGGATAAAATCACTACCAGCAGCAAATAAAGCCTGAAAATGAGACTGGTTACAGCTGCAGACCTGGTGCACAGATTCAGACCTGCGTGTTGGTGCAGACCCTGACGAAAAGAGCAGTTTGTACTGCAGCTCCCTTTGGCCAAACCCCCACCCTCTAGCAGGACAGCAGCAGCAGCCAAGAGCTCAGGGAGACAGCAAGGACCCCGTGCAACACTGATCAGGTGGGTGACTGCAGCTTGCCCACAGCCATTGCTACATCTCTACACAGAAACAAATTAAAGATTCAGAGGCTCTCAGGCCAGCAAATCAAAGTGAACTCAAACCTTCGGCAGCAGTTTGTCCATTAAAATCTCCTCTGGGGAGAGCAGTTTCTGGTAGAAAGATCAGGTAATCATCTCTGAATTTCATCCTCCAGCAGGCACAGCTCAGAAGTTTGTTCAAACAAGCACTGCACAGCACCCTTGCACCTAGAACTTTTAGAACCAGAAGTCACATCTGCACCACTCTACAGAAACAAAGCAAGCAGAGACACCCTGCCATGTGGGATCTGCTTTACCCCTTTCAGCATGGGGAAAGAGCCTGACAGCATCTCATGTTGTTTTCTGCAGCAACAGGTGTGAGGAGAAGCCACAGGATGTTCACTTGACACTGCAGCTGGCTGCCTGAGGCATACCAAAACGCAACACGAGAATTCCCCATGAATAAAATATATTCCTAAGTGTTATTTTGCTCTGAGAGTTGTCACTTGCTGCTCGACGTGTCAAAGGCAAACAGCACAGCTATGGACAGCAGCATAACCTGTGGCAAGCCAAGACCTGTGGTAATGTGGAGAAACAGGGAAGGTGAGCACAGAAAATGCCTCCCCTTTACAATGTTTGATCTTTGTACTGGGAGAATTATATTATTTACCTCCACATAATCTTCTGAAGGATAAGGAGCACTGGGCAAGTGCACAAAAATCTGACTACACAAACCCAAAGCAAGAGCATTGGATCTTCGGTACAGCCCTCCCAGGATTACAGACACCCTCTGGCTTAATCGTTGTGCCAGAAAGCATGATCCTGGAATTAGCCTGTCATTAGATGTGGGAGCCTGCGGCCTCGAGCAACAGAAGACAGGCAGCTGAGCCGTGCCCGTGCATCTGACCGCTCCATGCCACCACACAGTCTTATCCTCACAGGCAAAGCGGCTCACCGCGCTGCCCCTTGCTCCTGACTGCACCACCAGAGCAAGCCAAGGAATCAATTTTGCACGAAGTCCTCGGTGGCTTTCCCACACTGCACTGCCTGCTTTAAGCGAAACAAGACCCACGAGATAATGACATTTACCCGAGCTCTCAGCTTACAGACTGCTTCAGGAGCTGTTCACACAGAGCCCCCTCCCCAAGGCTGATCCTCCCCTCGCTGTGTTCTGGCTGAGTTATTTGCCAGCATTTTTCTCTCTTTATGTGCTATGAATAATTCCAGTGCTCAGAGACTTTGCAGCTGCTCATCTTTGGGTAGTTTTGCCAGAATTTAAACATGTGTGCGCACACACAATCTCTTGACAAGCAGAGTGACAAATCTAGGAAAATCTAATCAATTTAATTAATTCCCTGGAAAATAATCCTGCGTCATGTGTGGCACACCAAGCTGGCACATGGGGCATGCTAAACCAGTAACAAAGCCAGAAGCAGCAAACCCAGCTGACCAGGTAGGTGGTTGGCTCTGCTGGGTTGATCTGCCCCAGGTCTGCTCTCTCAGTATCCTGTCATGTCCCTCCCGACCCAGCCCAAAGCCACACTCCCCCCCGCGGGAACAAGGGTCACAGAGATCCTCTCCACAGGGGCTGAGCCGCAGGAATGGGAACAGCAGAGGCAGGGGTGTGTGCTGAAGACTTCAGCAGTTGGGGGGCAGCAAATGGAGAGGACCCCCACTTCCTAAGGCAGCACTTGCAGCTTTTGAGCTCTGCTTCCTCTCTGGCCATTTACTGCAGCTCCTGTCTGCATTTCTCATTTTCAATCCTCTCCACAGCCCTAAGTTGTCCTTTGTTGCTCTGTGCCTTACTGTTCTGCCATGGAAATGGCTTCTCACTTCTGCAACCACCCCAAACAGTTTTCTGCACCTAAGCATAGAAAACCACAACCCGACAAGGATGCAAAGCCTGACTAAACTGAATTTAAAATAACAAAGCCTGGAAAACAAGAAAGCCAGACTCAGAAACCCTGCCTGAAAGCAAAGTTCAGCAACATAACGGCAATTTAACTTTTATTCCCTCTTCTGCTGGTTAGGAACAAAGCCTGGGCACAGAATAATGCCTCCCAAACATGAGTGCAGAACAACTTCTCCCCAGCTCACAGCTTAATGGTTCACAGGGGCAAAATATTTGCAACTGTCTAATAAAAATATGAATCCATGGATGTTAAGACTGTGCTACCACTGTGAAATGGGCAGCATGGGAGAGGCTGCAGGCTTCCACGGACTAGAGTTGGAAGCACTGCTGGAGAACCATTTTTAATTTGGGAGCTACAAGCTGGATCTACAATCTTGGTTCCTCTGTAATTAAGGAAGAAGCTAATTGCCTGCTACCAAGGGTTCATCTGGACTCTCGTTACAACACATTCAAACCCAAACTCCACTGTTCCCACTTCCAGCTGACATGTACATCGATGGAGGTGGCTGCCCAGCCACTCCCTTGCCACATGCAATGGATGCTTTCTCACAAAGCACGCTGAAGAGCAGGCAGATCAAAAATATCTTGGCCTTTTCCTTTCATTGTTCCTCTCCTCCAGTGATCTCACTGCCTTGTGCCAGACAAGAAGCTTCCTTTAATAAAAACTCTGCATTTTGTCCAGTACAGAATATTTCAAGATCTGCTTAGAGTTTTGGGGTACCCCACCAGTGTCAACAGGAAGTATAAAAATTCCTTTAGAAAAATCACCACAGAAGTGAGAAAATTGCTCTGTGTGATTCACTGAGAGGCAGAATGTGCACCCTGAGCCTTCCTGAGAAGCGCTGGGGGCACAAATCCAGCCTCAGCACAGCCAGTCAGGGAGCCCTCACACCCAGCTGTTCCCGGAGCACAGTTTGCCTGACCCGCGCAGGGCACATGAGCCGCTGGACACAGCCCGGCAGCTGGCACGGGGGCAGCCAGGACGTGCCCAGCTGTCCCGGGCTGACAGGTCCTGGACCATCCTTCGCAGGCGCGGGTTTTTCTGAGGACATAAATCCTGGGCACAGTCCTGGTCCTCTTTCCTAATCGGCTCTGAGACAAGGGAGTCAGTGCCCGGGGCTGTGCGGAGCGAGGCTGCCCTGCCACTTTCCCTCTGCTGCTAACAACAGCTTATCGCAGGTCACCTCCGCACGCCCGGGGCCAGGCAGAGCAGAGCTCTCTGCAGGAGCCGCGCCGTGGGGGACTCGGTTTGCTTCTCTTAGCAAGGCAGCACCAGCTCGTTTGCACATCTCGCTGCCTCCTAACTCTGAAGGCGCTCTGCGCAGCAGCCTTCTTACATCAGCTGCCACAACCATGCCCAGCAGGGACCGAGGACCTGAGGTGCTGAAACCAGCAGCACCAGGCGAGCTCCTTCACCGGGCAGCCCGCGGCGGACATAGGCTTCCCACCCACGGCCGCAGCCTGGCAGCGTGGACTGTGGCTCTGACGGCACCGTTCCGGCACACGGCAGCGCTGTCTCCGCTGGCACCTCCCTGGCCCGGATGGTTCCGGCGCGATCCCTGGTAGGAAAGCTCACGGAAGCAGCCAGAAGAGGTCCTCGTTCATACAGCGATGCCGCCGCAGTTCGGTGCTGCTCCTGGTTCAAATGCCGCTGTTGGACAGTCCGAGGGGCGCAGGGGAGGCAGGAGAAGGCGGCAGCATGGCACATGGCAGCCTTTTGGGGGCCACTTAGGAGCTCTGAGAGCTTTACTGACAGGCTGTGAGTCATGAGAGAAGACTGCAGGGATGATTAAAGTTCATGGATTCACAGCTTGCACTGGGCTGGAAGGGACCCCCAAAGATCATCTCATAGAAACCCCTGCAGGCACAGGGACACCTCTGGCCAGAGCGGGCTGCCCAGGGACACATCGAGTCTCATCTTGGATGGCTGCAGGGATGGGGCCTCAAGCACAGCCCTGGGCAGCCTATGCCAGGCTCTCCCCACCCTCACCCTACAGTTTCCTCCTCAGCTCCAACCTAACTCTGCCCTGCTCCAGCCCCAAACCATTGCCCTTGGCCTGTCCCCACAGCCCTTTCCGAGCAGTCCCTCCCTAGCAGATACTGAAATGCAGCTGAGGTCTCTTCTCTAGGCTGAACAACCTCAGAGAAAACAGTTTGCATGAAGAGAGACTAAAATAGTATTTTTTCATTTAGAAAGCTGCTGATACTGACAAAAATCCACATACAAAGAAGAGCGAGAAAGGAGGCCTTGTTTATGTCTCTGCTATCATGCACAAAGTTTGAAGAAAACAAAACCAAAAAAATCAAGGGAAAAAGGAAAAGCCACAGCTTGTTCTTTATTAATTCTCCTAAACTTCTCTGTGTAACTCAGATTTGGAATAGAGCATTGTCACAAGAGGCCACTGAGGGCAGATTTACCAGTGCCAAAAGACTCATGGAAAAGATCTCCTCAAGGCAGTTGGATAATTTGGGAACAGTTCAGGCAACCCCCAGCAGCTGATTGCTAGAGCCTGGAAGAAACAGCATTCAGCCCTCTTCTCAACCCCTCACCCAGCCCTCCAGGGTACAAGTCTGGAAAGGCCTTTGGTCTGCTCCACCTCTCTGAGAGAAGAGCTAACCAGCAGGGTTTGGTAGGGCCCCTCCGAACGGAGCAGCTCTTGCAGGTCCTGTTCCCCACAAAATAGCAAAGATGACAAAAATAAACAGAGCTTGGAGTGCTGGGGCAGGCGGGGGAGAGGGAAACAAACAATCTTCTTTTGAAGATATTTTAGGTACTGACTTTGTTCAGCAAAATTGGAGTCTTGCAACCTTCTGCTGGCAAAATCAGACAGCAGGAGGGACAAAAGGGACACTCTTCAGGGCTCTCTGTGGATTTTTTAGCATCCAAACCTGGTTCTGCTGGCTGATTACTCATACTGCCTCGCCTTGTAGGAGCTCCCTCTACTATGATTTGAAAGTTACCCATCCCCACTGCAGCAGGAGGGGGAGACGTCTGGTTCCAAGGTTATTTCACAACAAGCCTGGTGCTAATTAATAACATCTGAGCCCCCGAGTAATGATCCATCCTGCTAGGCACTTGCACCTCTTTAGAAACATAACTGTTAGAATGGATTCACGTCCTGAACACACAGAAACTCTCTAAGTACACTCTGTAGTTAAAAATCACAGGAGGGAAAAAACAAACGAACCATATTTAAAAGAGCTGAGAAGGAAGCTGAAAGACATCACTTTCAGGTGCCCTGGACTTGGTGTATTTCTCAACAGCATAAAAGAAGAATATTTTTCTGGTGGCTATTTGTTCAGAATAATTTTAAACAACCACTCTGCTTTTCTGCCTCCACTGACAATAGCTTAGCCCAAAACTCACCAATTTCGGACGGTTTTCAACTGCTTACCCAGTCTTTGCTTCAGTTTATTTAGACAGCATCACAGAAGGCAGGACTTTGACTACTTCTCTGGCTCCTCTTAAGTTATTCCAAGGAATTTTTCGGATGAATGAGAAGAAATTCAAGTTTCTCATCTTCCACTTCTGATTCTATGTATAAATATTCAGAAGGCTCTGCTTATTTCTTAGAACTCCTGACGTGAAATGATACAGACAAGGCATTTCTCAGGAGCCATCTGAACTCTCCTGCCAAAGTCCTAGATGGAAATTGAGGGCAGTCTCCCGCAGAGCTCCCCTGACAGGTGGGCTCATTTAAAGCTTCAACTGGAATGATCGCTTTCAAGCACCCACTCGGCTCCCTATTCATCTCTTTAAGGTGCCGCAGACTCTTACATGTGCCCAAGTTGGAAAATCAAGGGACTTTGCTGCTTACCAGGACACTGAAGAGAACACAAACACTTCCCCTCCCAGCGATGGGAAGATCTGGCTGTAACTGAGACCTGCCATTACTGCTCTGAAATGTCCTGAAGCCACTTTTGCAGACAAACCTACATTCGGTTATGAAAATAATCAAAGCTGCAGACCAAGCCAAATTAATTGCTCTCTAATCATCTTCTGCCAAGGTCTTAAGAGCTGCAAAACAGAAGATATAGGGGAAAAAACAGCCAAATGAAATCTTGATCGGGTTCCTTTAATTCCTTTACAGTGTAAATCCCAAAGCTTAAGAACACCTGAACATGAAGCATTAACTGCTGAAGGCATTCGGGAATGCTGGGATAGCACGAAGAGGGGGAAGCAGCAGCTTGGAGACTGCACTGCAGCTGGCCAGCCGAAGCTGCACATTCCTTTAAGGTTTCCCTTCATATTGTGCTTCAGATAAAGGAACAAACAAGCAGTAACCTTGTTCTGCCTGGTTCCCTACCAGCAGCTTGCTCCCATGGATTTTGTGCTCCACAGCATATCGGTCTTTAGCTAGCTGTTTACCCTGTAAGGCTCGATAAAGAGAGACTGCACAAACACACACCAGATCAAACATCTTCTGTTCCAGGGAGAGAGCACCTGAAAACAAGGCTTTACTTCGGCAAAAGCTAGAGCTGGTGCTCACCCTTCAGCCACGCAGACAACTCGAACCTGTGCAACACAAATCGGGTGGCAGCAGGGCACGGTTTGCTTTCTGAAGGAACAACTGAAGAGAGCGCTTGCACTGTCACATGGAGAGAGAATGCAGAAGCATGTGGGCAAGGCAACTCCAGAGACCAATTTACAATCAGGAGAACAAGAAGAAAGGATCTGAACAGCACTTTGAGTCTGCTCTATTCCCAAAAGCATCAGGAACTGTACTTTTACAAGACAAAGATCAATTTAAACCTGGCCATCTGCTTTTGTTCAAGTAAAGCAAAAGAGGACAAAAAACTCAGCTACCGGCGGCAGAGGAGGTTTACTCATCTGCAAGAGCCTTGTGATCTCATCTTGACAGGGCAGTGCTCTGCACAAGCAGCTGGTGTGCTGTGAGCAGGAGCAAAGCGAGGAACTGCAGAAGCTGTCTAATGCTATGTCCCCTGGTGCTGGATGCTTCTGCGTCAACCTGGGTTTCATCACAGGTTTCTAAATCAGCTGCTGGCAGTGAGAGCCTGCACTGGTGGAGCCCAGAGAGGGACCCCGTGCTTGGCTGCTGCAGGGACGTTCTTGTTGGAACAAGAGCATCACTGCCTGGCATTCTGGGAGAGCAGCTGCTTCCCATGCACGGTGAGAAGAAACCCAGCTTTAACTCTGCTCACGCTGCATCACAACTCCCCAAGTGTTTGATTTATTCTTGACACAAAAAGTAGCTACCAAAAATATTTGAGTGATGAGAGGCTGCTTGCAGTATGGAAGCTATGCTGAAGGAGCCTGTGTGGGTGGCTGCTATTACAGCTAATGATATGCTTTGAGCTGGTGTCAGTATTAAAGCATTCATCACCATTCATCTAGTGCTCCACACACCCATTGATAAAAAAACATGTCCAGCTACCAATGTTGGTGGAGCAGGCCTGGTGTGAGACAATCAGTGCTCCACAGTCCCTCAGAAGGCCATGGTGATTCCTCCAGAGCAAAGACAGACACAACTTTCATGTGGGACAGAGCCATGCTGCTTCCTAGCATCACATTATCCACTCTGCATACCACCACACGACAGACCTTTGAGCAGTGGTTGCTCATGATAGGCTGATTTAACAAGCAGGTGGCACAGGTTTGAGCCTTGGCCAGATTCAGAGATTCATGGAATGGTTTGAGTTGGAAGGGTCTTTGAAGGTCATCCAGTTCCAGCCCCCATGGCATTGGCAGAGACATCTTCCACTAGACCAGGTTGTTCAAGGTTTCATCCAACTTGAACACCTGTATTTGAGTGCTTTGTTTTCCAAGGGGTATTAAAATCAATCAGGATCAAAATCCAAATCAGAAAGACTTGGTGGGGGAGAGATGGGGGTTGGTGAGCTTTCAAGTGTTTGGATCTTGGTTAAACCTCCTCTTTTGAGCTGTCAGTAGCACAGCTTATACTCACCCCCAAGAAAAGATCCTTTCCAAACTGTCCTCACCATCTCCCTGTTCCCAGTGGCAGTGGCATTTAGAACTGCACAGCCTCCCTCAGCGTGGCTGTGGTTTCTAGCACACATCACCTGGTGTCCCAGCTTGCTTCTGCTCTTGCAGCTGGAGGCCACTCCCTCTGGTCCATTCTCAGCAGACCTCCTGCTACTTCATTGTTTGCACAGCCTTCTGTGTGCTTGGAGGTGCTTCCCACAAGCCTGCTACTCTCTCTGCTGTAACAACCTCAGCTCCTTCAGCCCTCGCAAGCCGGAGACATTTGCCAGGCCCCTGACCTCTCTCATCGTTCCTGGCTGGATTCTCTGCTGCTTCTCCAGACCTTCCCTGAAGTTCATCACCGCAGCTTAGGAACAAAGTCCAAGATAAAAGCACTTGAGCTCTGTGTGACTCATTTTTAAGCCCACCAGCATAACGTCTAGCAGATAAGGTTTTGCAACAGAAAGTGATGTGGAGGACTGGAGCATGGGGTCAGAATCCCAACCCGAGTGAAGGTGCAGGGAGCAGCTGGAGACGTGGGCAGCAGGGCACAGGGCGGAGGTTGGGCACGGGGTGCAGCTCTCTGGAACAGAGCAGGCTCAGCAGCAGCTCTGCACCACCTTCTAGCACATGAGAGCTGGCTGCACAGACAGAAGATGCCCTGTGGCTGTCATCTGGACAAGTCAGGAAGCAGCAAGCTCCCCATGCAGCCAGCTTAGGTGAGACATGGGGGAAAGTTTCAAGCAGCAAGCGTAGAGAAATACTGAACTTGATCCAGGAGGAGGAAGTTATGGAACCTCCTCCACCAGAGACACTTAGGAGCAGATTGGACAAACTTCTGTCAAAAAATAAGCAAGGTGGTAGAGGTTACCCCACTTCGGGGGAGTGGGTTAAATCTGGATCCTCCCAGCCCCTTTGCTTCCTAAACACAGTTCAGGTGTGGAAGATCTTCTGTTAATCACACCCTGTACTCCCCCATCACCTGCACGGTCACACTGAGTGCTCCCCTTCCCGTTCCTCAGAGATGAAAAAACTGTGCATCCCCAGAACCAGCCTCTGAAGAACCCCATGAGAGGAGTTCCTTCAGCCTGATGATGAACTGCTGGTAGCTGCTGTGACTCTGGCTTTCCCAGCCAGCCACACATCTGCTCTGGAGCGCATCCCTCCAGGCTGTGTGTCCTGGCTCTTCTGAAGGCTGCCATCTGAGGCAGTACCAAAAGCTTTGTCAAAGACACATCATTTGTAACTGCCTTTTCTCTGTTCCATGATGTCACAGGAGATAATTAGGCTACTTTGGTGTGATTTATTCTTTTCTAGCACCACTTCCTGCTTTTGATAAATGGGATTACTGATTTGTGATTCTCTGGGTTCGGAAGCTGATCACTCAGTGATGCTCTGGGTCCTCTTTCTCCCTTTTTGTTTCTCAGCTGCTCTCCTCCTTTGTCTTTAAAGCCCACAACTATGACTATCCTTCCAATCTTCTGGAGCCTCATCCACTCTCCATGCCATCTTGAAGCAGCAGGGACACCCTAGGCTGACACCCTCAGCTCCCTCGTTAAGTATTCCAGGGTGAGTTTCTTCAGGCCCTGCCAATTCACAAGCTCCCTGCCCTGTTTTTTTCTGATGCTAGTTAGAGATCTTACCCATCTGTCACTGATGTTCATTGTGTTAGCCATCTGGCCACGTTCAGCCTGGTTAGTGAAACTGAAGCAAAAAAGGCACTTAAACACTCCAGTTTGCAGGATCCAGCCATAGCTTTGTCCTCAGCACCTCCTTGTCCTAGCAGTGCAATTTGGGAACGCTTTGTGTTATTTTTTCCTCATGCTTGTGTTGACTCCAGCAAGAACCTCTTCGGTTCTTCTCTGCTGTAATAGTATTGGGGTGGGGTTTTGAGCAGAATAACCAAGCACTTCAGTGTTAGGTGAGAACCCAAATCAGATGAAAGAAGAGGAATGGTCGAAGACCTCAAACCAATGGTCTTAGTAAAGCAAGTTAAAGAGCAGAATTGAGGTTTACAAAAACATTTTCAGGTCTATTTGCTTGGCCAAAACCCAAACAAGTAAACAACAAGCAAACAAGTACTGGGCTTTCCCAATGGAGCTTTTTAAAAATGAACAATCATTTCATTTTCTGCACCATGAAACTAAGCTACAAGTTGCTCATCTACCTCCAGAGCTGCTGGCAAGCCTCAGTCCCAGAGCCCAGAGGTTACTCGTGCAGAAGAAGCCCTGAGCACATGCAGTCAGCCAGAGAAACACTTCCCATGCCAGACCACAGAGCCTTGTCCCACACAGCCCCAGGAGCTGCTGCTTGCTTAGTCAGAGCAAGGACTCTCCTGAGCAGTGATAACAGCAGATAACATCTGAACCTTTTCATCTGACGTGACCTTATCCATCAGCACAATATGAATGACTCAGCCTGAGGAGATGTCTCTGGAAGCAGAGTTTTGCAAGGCCGCATCTCTGGCCACAGTCAGACACTGGCATGAGGCAGAACAGCAAGGCCTCAAAACCCAGCGACAGGCACACTGCAAATAGGAGGCAAGGAGCAGTAATCCCACAGCCTTCTAAGGGAATGCAGGCTCATATATGGACAGCCAGCAGAGGAAGGCTCCTGCCCTGCTGCGGGAAGCCAGGCAGGCCAGAGGGATGCTCAGAGGATCGACAGGTTCCTAATGCTGCTGGGGGATGAGTTTATCAAGGCCCAAGACAGATCTTGCTCCAATGCCTGGCATTTGCTGAACTGGATTGTATCGCATCAGCAGACCTCTGCAGTGCCCGCGTCGTGACTGATCCTCCAGAACACCTTGGGGATTCCTGCTCAGCAGCTGCTGCTTTTGAGACCAGCTATGTCCTGGGCTGCAGCCACCCAGCCTGCAAGGATGTAGTTCCAAAAGGTGTCTTCCACTTTTTAAAAGCTTGTCATTCAAATGCCCTTTGGATGTGGGCACCTCCTCCAAGCAGGGCGCCCTCGTCAATGGAAAAATACTTGGCAGCATGCTTAGAACAGCTTCTCTAGGATTAGTGAGCCTGGATTCAGAGGGAACTCAGAGGAAAATTCCTGTCACCTTTCAGATCCTTACCTCATTTTCCTTTCCAAAGCACAGCAAAGCATGTCCCTCACCTTCACAAGAGTCCTCCTCTGGGTCCTGCTGCACTGCTGTCAAGGGCAGGAGGGGGACTCACATTGACTTCTCCAAGCAGCAGGACCCTGCCCACAACATCCTGCTCCTCCCAGTCCCTGGTGATTTGGCTGCCTCACTTCAAGCTGTGGTGCAGCTGGATGGTTTTATTGCAGGCTGCTATGAAGAGAGCCCTGGGAGAAGCTCCCTGGGGCCTTCCCTACTACCACTCCCAACCTGCATTTAGGATCAAGTCCTCCCCTGTGGTCCCTGTGGAGTTTCAGTGCAGACTGGTGTAGATGGGCTAATCTACACCACTGACTTGTTTCTGGAGCTGTTGCATTGACAGTGGACCTTTAGATGAGCCTAGTCACCAGCTCTGAAGCTGCTCTGCATGTGTGTAGGCTGTGGGACCACCACTTCTCAAGGAGGTCATGGCGCTTACTTCTTGCTGTCACTCAGCTCCCTGCCCCATGGAGCCTGTTCCCTGACATCAAGCAAAGAGAAATCCAGGAAGGTATTGCAAAGACCCACAAGACCCATACACCCCCTTGCGGTGAGCTTTTCATAGCAAACCACAGGACTACTAAAGGTCAGAAGCCAAGCTACATTTCTGGAACACCTCAACAGAACAGGAAGCCTTCTAGGACAAGAGCAGATAAGAAGCACACACACCCCCTCATGGAACAGCGCTCTCTGCTTCGGCTCACTTAGAAGCAGCAAGGGCAGCTGAGAGTCACAGTCTTGGAGACTGCAATTTCACCTGCTGGAGGAAAAGGCCTACAAAGCAGCTGAGGAACAGCTCTCCACAGAGAGGTCAGGGTTGGGGAGCTGGAGGATGACCACACATTTCCACCAGCTACACTTCGTGGTGCCAGACATATGGTGGTGAGGCTGAGGAACAACTTAACTGCAGGAGACCCTGATCACCAAGCCTCTTTCCCTGCCTCCAGAAAGCTCCTCAGCTGTTCCTATCCCATGCCCAGATATCCACAGAGCCTGCCCCAGGCCTTTGGCTTTCTCCACGAAAGGAAAGGATGGAGCCTTTCCACAGCTCCTTCCAAGAGGCAGGTGAGGTGTAGGCTGATGTGCAAACATCAGTGTCCTTCCCTGGCTGGGGCTCCTTTTTCGCTAGCAGTGCCCTGTGTGCTCGCACAGCAAAGAGGCAGAGCTGAGCTATACCTCTTCCTACCTTTACTTGGACTGTGGCAATACAAGAAGTTTTCTTCCCTTTCATGGCCACCCTGAGGTCAGAGAGAAAGGGAAGTCTCTGTGATTTAATTTGCCTCATTTTCTCTCTCTTCAGGCACTGCTTCCCAAAAGAATGCCAGATACTTTCTGGCCTTGACTTGTTTGCTGAAGCAACCTTATACCTGTGCAATAGCAACTCGACCCACTCCTCTTCACAAATAAACAGGGGCAGGGCACCAGCGGAGGGGAAAAAAGAAAAAGCAAAAGGAAAAAAGGAAAAAAAAAAAAAAAAAAGGAAAAAAGGAAAGCAAAAGGTCCCCAGCAAGGCCATTCATGCCTCCCCCCAGGCTCATGTCTAAGACATGAGAGAACACAGCAGATGTATCTCCCATGCTTCAGCCCCGCTTCTTTGTCTGCTGCAGCACGGAGAAGTCTCCTTCCCTCCCTGGTAATTAGGGGTGCAGCAGATGGTGAGGCTTGCTGCACTAGGTGAGGTCCATAAAGGAACCCAGGCTGTCAAGTGATTCCTCACTGGAACAAGCCTCTTAAGGTGTAGCCAGGAGT
The DNA here is from genome assembly GCA_013399775.1 of Semnornis frantzii. NCBI lineage: Eukaryota > Metazoa > Chordata > Aves > Piciformes > Ramphastidae > Semnornis > Semnornis frantzii. Next base: position 8,797 of record VWYK01006794.1, on the reverse strand, counting down.
TTTTGTTGGGGTTCAGGAAGTGCCCTCCTGGATGGTACTATCCTGTTCAATTTATCATTCTCATTCCTACCAAATGATTTTCCTCCTGGCACCAGGAATATTATTATTAGTTATAACACCCAGATGCACCAAACTGTGTGGTGGACATGGCCAGCTAAAGTATCCGTCGCTACAAAAGAGCTTGTGAGTCAAGTAGGAGAAAGAAACATCATTATTGGTGCACGTATCAAACCTGAAGGCATATGGAGGTTAGAGCCTGTCCTTACAGAAATGGAGAGCCACAAACTCAGATCTCAGGTGGCTTGAGCCAAACACAAGCAGGTTTCTCATCCACTACCTATTTAAGCTTTTCTGTTTCAGCTCAAGACAGCATATTTTGATTCATCACCTCTCAAAATCTGCAGAACTGTTTCTTGAGAAGATTCCCCTTTCATCTCTTTTTCTTTAATTATTATTATTTTATTTAGTGTCATATGCTGTGATTCTGTGATGCTCTTTATGTTCTGGGAGATTATCAAGAGGTACACAGACAGATGTGAAATGGTTGCTGGTTACTTCCTGCCATGTTTATGGCTTGGAAAAGAAAGAATTCCTGTCAGGGAGTGAAAAGCAATAATTTCTTTCTGCATGCCAGTCACCTAATCGATTGCACCACATACACCTCCCTCTTAAACTAGGAGGGGTTATGAATGGAGACTTTTCAACATGCCTGATACAGCTACCGTATAAATTCACAGTTACTCAGGGGTGATGGACACCAGAGACCAGCATTCAGCTTCCCCTTTTAATCTAATCATCAGACCACTCTGCTAATGTGGAAGAGGCCAAACAATTCTATCCTCTCCTAAAGGGTATGTGAATTACCCTGGGCACAGCTACCACACTGAGGTCCAGTCAATATCCTTCAGTCTGCACAGGAGAACCCTGGTTCAAAACACAAATTCCTTCCTCCTCTTTGCTGAAGCTTCTCCTCAGGCCACAGATACTGCTACATAAGCACTGCATGCTGCTTCTCATAGTAAATAGGAGGGGGGGGAAATCATATCTTCATCCCAGAAACAGATCTAGCAGCGTTTCTGGGCACTGTGCCAGCCACAGCACCAATCCTGGGGCCATGAGTGTTGGTGCCCCCTTTTGCCACCCCCCGAGAAACAGAGCCAGTGCAGATTTGGTCCTCACCTGGCCTGTGTCAGCTGAGTCCCTGCAGAGCTGTGGAGCTGCCAGCGGAGGTGCACGCAGCTGCAGAGCACCCGAATGCCTCCTCAGCACCAAAGGATGTGGCTCCTGGCATGAGAGCTATTGCAGGCACCCGTGCAAAGCAGGCACACAAAAAACAACATCTTGGGTACAACAGCTCCAAGTGCATCAGTGGTTCAAGTGCCAAATATTTGCTGGACATCTCAGCTGCACAAACAGAGCCTGCAGACACAGGAACGTGTCAAACAGGCACAAAGCACATATTTAATGCAGCAAAGCAGAAGAGCTCCTGGCAGGAAAGGATTGCTGAGCTAATTAATGTCAAGTCCTAGCTTTTGGACAATTGTACCACGCTGGTGACTGTCTGGCAAGGAACATGCCATGGTCAGATTGCTTTGCTGCCTGAACAAGGCTCACAAGTGGTAACTGAGACTGAGCTGGAGTCAGTGCTACAGAGCTTGGGGACCCCTGGCCAGCTATTAGTGCTCAAAGTCAAAGCCTGGGGTCTATATTTAGCTCGTGTCTGAGGCTAACCTACAGCTGTCACTCCATCATTCCACCTCTGAACCACAGACTGATGCACCAAAGCAACAGATCCTGGTTCATAACAAACTTACACCAAAACTTGCTATTTAAGAGGGTAAACAAATTTTTAGAAGGTGTTCTTTTGAGTTTGCCTCTCTGACTCAGGAAGGGATCAGTGACCTGCTCTGTGGGGACTTGCCTGCACAGGAACTTGCTTCCACAGAGAGAAGCCTGACTGCTCCCTGCCTAGCCAAAGCAAAGGTGGGCTCCAGGCAGGCCTGCAGGCTGAGATTTTGCAGACAGTTCCAGTGTCTTCCCCCAGCAGGTGCCCAGAGCCAGGAACCTCGTGCTCTGATGCAGCTGCTGTCACCCCAGGCAATGAGGGAGACTTCCTTGTCATGAACATGTCCAGTGTCCTCTGGGGCATGCAGAACCCTCTCGTGTCCCCATTAGTAAAACAGTTCTCATTCTCCTGCTTCCATGTGAAGAGCAAATTTGGTGCTGCCTTGATGATGGTTCCTACTACCACCGAATCACAGCCTCTTGTTCCCAGCCAGGGAGAGACAACGAGCAGCAGATCCTTCTCTGCCCTCCCCATGCCCTTCCCTGCTTCCCAGAACTCTGCTGCAACTCCTTTCCCTAAGCTCATCTCTTCCCCGGAAGAAACTCCCTTCCCAGGTCAGCTGTGGTGCGAAAGCCATCTGAGACATTGGACCATCCTTGTTGCCCTACCCTAAGCTTTATCCATTTCTGCTCCATGCCCTCTGGGTAGAGGGGCACAGTACCCAGGCCACAGGCAAGCTGTGGGTTTGTACTGAGTCACAGCAATGCTGTTCTCAGCTTTAGGCTTTGGTCCTGTCCTCATTCTTCCCCACATCTGCACTGCCTTCTGACTGATGTCAAGCAGTGAGTCCCTGCCTATGTGGAATGTGAGTCAGAGATGTGGCCCCTGGGTGCTGATGGGAGCTCCCAGCACATCTTCTCACAGGCACAGCTGAGCTTGTTTTCCCCATGTGCATGACTTCACAGTTATCAATTCTAAGTTGCAGCCACCTCTTCTCCACTAAGTGTTCTGCTCTGTATGAGCTGCCCATTACTGTCTTCCAAAATGTTCTTATTTACTGCTGTAATTGTTGCTTTGTATTTAAGAGGAGCATAATTTGTTTTCCAATAACAATTGTGCTAGCAGTTTCCACAATACATTATTAAAATGATTTTTAATTAAAGTAGAAAGTAAGAAGCAAGACTTTGTATTTGGAATTAGAATACTGCAGTTGCTGGGAAATGGAAGCATCCTCAGAACCATGTTCCAAAAGTGATAAAAATGGCCTCATGCAGCTGAGTGCAGCAGAGAGGTGTCCCTGTCCGTGGCCGTGGGAGTGGAGGGGATGATCTCTGAGGTCCATTCCAATCTGAGCCATTCTGGGATTCTGTGATTTTGTCACTACGTTTCAGTTTGGGAGTCGAAGCAAATCTTCTGAGACATGGCTACCTGGGAGATGAACTGTAGCGAACTGACATTCCATCAGCTGATACGGGACATGGAACAAGGATTTAGCCAGTGATAAGTGCCCCTGGGCATTAAAAGACAGTAACGGCTGTGTCAGGTTTTAGACTGAAGGTGAAAAAAACCAAACCAACTTTCTTCGACTGGTTCCCACTCAAAAGATACAAGAAAATTTCATCTCAACTGATGTTAATGTTCAGAGAAGCAGGAAGTACAATTACCTGTGTCAAAATGAGCCTGAGATTCTCTCTCCTTTGGTCACTTCAGAACAGATATTGTTCTTGGGCCATGCAGGCTTAAAAACACTGAGAAAATAGCTAAAGAGGATTTAGACAGAAAAGAGAGAGGACTAAGTTCCAATCACCAAGATAATTGTTGAGGTGGTGCTTTTGGAGATCTGTATCTGTTAGCTGTGAACTAAAACTTCTGGTGATGGCACTCAAGGATATTTTAAACATTGGACAAAACATTTCAAACATCAGACAAGATCATCTATTCCACAGTATTTCAAAGGCATGGGACGCTGATCTGCACCTGTTGGAGAGCCATCGCCCAAGAGCACCAAGGAGACCTTTCTCCAGGTGCCTCAGCTGAGTTGTGGCTGCACTCAAGCCTCGCAATGTCAGGCTGCAGCAGAGGCTGCATTAAATGCAAACAAAATTCTTGGAGGGAACACACACTGCTGCCTCAGGGGTGGGCTCCACCTGGCACTCCTGGACAGAGGACTTCTGTCTGACCTTCCTCTTGACAGGAGAGCTTCAGAGACATATCTATGTCTGGAGTCATGAGGAGCAGCTGCTGTGCTGGCAAACTGTAGCCAGCTTTGCCACTCCTTACTTGTGAGTGAGCCACTACAAACCAGTGCCTGAGACAAGAAAAGGAGTGTTGGGTTTCAAGAACCAAAGGTACTGGCTCAACTTGATTAAGGTTGGGTAAACAGAAGGAGGAGGGGCTAGACAGAGAGCCAACCTTAATGTCTCTTTCTAAAGACCTTGGTGGAATCCCTGTCACTGAAGAAAGGTCTCTCACGGAGCTGCATTCGCAGGTAATTATGGAGGTAATTGATATCAGGTGTTGCAGCACAGAGCCTACGCTGACGGTTCATCCCGAATTTGTGTTAACAGGGAGCAAGATCGTTTTCCAAAGAGCTGTTTGTTTTGCTGAATATTAAACCTCAGAGAGGAATTCATTAATGTCAGCCTGTAGACAAGGTGTGCAGACCACTCTTGCTGCTGTCTCTGGAGTGGAAAAGGCTTTGTGCAGCACGGGGAAAGGAGACCAGGGCTGGAGTTCTTGCTGGAGGGCTCCCACTCAGCCCTGGGAAGCAGCAATTCACCAGTGGGCAGGAAGCTAGAAAACAGCAGCTGCAGGGGCACTCTCCTCACTCACAAGAAAGGCCGAGCATTGCCTTATGTCTTTGTGTGACCAAGTGTGGGCCACCACAGGTGGGCTCCTGAGGGTGGGGACGCTGCAGTCCTGAGGACAAGTGGTTGTTATTGTCGCAGGACTGGCAATACTCCAAGCCCTTCTGGAGCTGTCTGCACTGGTAAGCCCTGGCAGAGAGGCTCTTGCTCAGCCCCACTCTGTTATAAAAGACCATCCAAGATGGAGCTGGATGGCCAAAGAATCCCATCCGCTGAGTGCTCATTGGCTCAGAGCTGCCCAAGCAGAGCCACCTGCTTCTTCCTCTTTGGGCAATGCCAAGAGTGCAGCCCAGTGTCGGGGCCATACCGCATCAGCATCCCCAAGCAGGACCGATCATTTCCAATGCATTTGGCTCAGGACCCAAGGAGAGCATCATCCCCTCAGATCTCAGACAGCTTGTGCATGCATGCTGAGGGGAAGCAGCTGAGCTTGGACCCATGACACTCAGAAGTTTTTTACTCCTTTCTACACTCCTCACAGGCACAGCTGCCAGCTAAGGGTGGAGCAGACAGAGCAGGTTGGTAGGATGAGCCACTGGGCTTCTGAATTTGCTCAACAAACTCTGGCAAAGCCATTTAACCCCTGACAAGAAATAAAACTGCATCCATGAAGTCACAGTGATGAAGTCAGAAACTAGTCATCAGAGAACCCCCATCAAGTTGAACACCTTCAAAGCTGCAGGCAGTTTCTAGGTGGCTTCACACTGTCATGGAAGAGACAGAGCAGGTAATCAGAGGAGAGGAGAAAGGGACTTGGGGAAATGCTCCCAAGGACACTGTCAGGGGAATGAGGACACCAAGGGCTCTCTGGGAGCCATGGGGGTTTCCTTGAGTCCATCAGGGCAGGGCCTGGCAGCTGGGGCCTTGAGCCAAAATGGCTTCAGGCAGTAGTAGCTTGTCCACAAAAAAGGAATTTCTTACAGTGAGGGTTTCTCTGTCCTGCCAGAAGCCAGCTAGCAGTGCCTTTTTTAGTCCTCCTTACACAGTTAAGACAGAGAGGACTTCAACTAGGTAGGGCCAGGCTCTGAGCCTGTGGCTGCCCACAGCTGCTGATGCACACAGAGGGCTTCACCTTCTGGGCTGCTGGGACCCACCCTGCCAGGGTCCTTGTAACAGCTGGAGCAGGACAGCAGTGCTGCAGCAGAGACAGGGCAGTGCAAGCTGTGGGCTCTGCCCGGACCACTCACTTTGCTTCCAGCTCAGAAAAAGGGACAAGCCAGCTGCCCCTTCAACAAAGGCTGCAAGCTGGGGAGCTTTAGCCACCTCTCTGCCCTGCTTGCTCACCTCACAGTTCTCTGCCAGCTTGGTAGATCCGGCAGCACAGTAGATCATCTGCACAGAGCAGCAGATGACATTTGGAATACTCTAGAGCAAAGTTTATGTCCAGTATGAAATTTTCTTTCCTTTCCTGATGAGCATTCTCCTAATGACAAGTTTGCCTTATAGATCCAGCTTCTCTGCACCAGGACAGCCCAGCCTGTGTCCCCCCAGGTAGTGACAGACCACAAGGAAGAGAAGCCCTGGCAGATCTCTCCTCTGCCTAGGTAGAATTCATAAATAATCCATCAGAGGGTGAGATGCAGCCCCTGTTCAGATCTGCTCCTCTATCTCTTCTCAAGATGTGTTTTGAAGAGTCAAGAACATAAAGATGACAAAAAGTCACACTATGGTCCTGTGATGGTTTCTAGCACACTATGCTCAAGGTTCCACAAACAGGAGGTAACTGAAAGTCTCTGCAGGCCTCCCACAGCACTACAGGAAATCAACACAAAACTTAGCAAAGCTTGAAAAAAGTTGTTGTTGTTGCCTTTAGAACATTCTTTTAAATTAAGAGCATTTTAATTCAATTTCAAGGCTGGAAGAACAAGCTCTGCATTGTTCTCATCTGCTCATTAGAGAGCTGGTTCTGGGGGGAGAAGATGCAGAAGGGCTGTCCTTCCTGTGCCTTGGGGCCTCTGCTCATTCATTACACACCTTTCAAAGCTGAGAGAGCCTGAGGCCAGTGAGGGCCAGCACTGGTCCTCTCACCGAGTTGGCAGGAGCCACCTCAGAGCCAGCAGCCGCCCTGCAGGAATCAGGCTGTGACAGCCTGGAGAGCTCTGTGCTCACAGAAGGGTTGTGTGACAGCCACTACTGCAGGCTGCAGGCCTGGGTCCAGCACCTGGGTCCTCAGGATAGTGCTGGGCTGAGCCAAGCAGGCTCCCCAGGGTCACTATTTGTCCCCAGATGGCTATGTCAGGCAGACACTGGGGCAGCTCTGCATCTGGGGTCCCCTACTTAACGAAATGAAATGCTGCTCTTTGCCATTTGATCAGGATGCCTCCTTCACTCCTTCCTACCTGCCTGCATAGGGAAAAGACATTAATGAGCAAGTGGTTAAAGTTACTAGATGAAATCTGCCTTGGCAGGGCAGGACACTCCCTGTAGGACAGTGAAGATGCTGTGACTCCATGTCTGTGTCACTCTGAGCACAAAACCCTAGGAGGAGGTGCAGGGACTCGGTGCTTTGCATTTCACTTTCCTTGTGCAGAAGCTCTGCAGCTAGAGGTAAAGGGCTGCAAGTGAGAAGCTAGAGGCAGGCTTCTGGAGTTTTCCCAGGCCTCTCATGTACCCTGAATCAGTTTCCTTCCTGTGGTGGACAACACATACAATTGCAATCACAACTGAACAGAGACTTGAAGCTGTGATGTCAGCCAGATCCCATTGTCCTTTATCATCCTGTAATGAGGATGGGAGATGTTTTTGTCTCACTGACAGGGAACTGCTTCGTGACCGTAACCACAATAGGCATCTCTGGCTCTGCCCTGTCCCCAGCTCAGTGCCTCTCAAGATGTGGTTCCAGACCCTTGGTCACTCTTAACCAGATTTCCTCTCCCCTCTTCTCCTGCTGTTGTCTGGAGACATCACCCACACATACCCACAAACCAACCCACGGTGCTGCTCAGCCAGGCAAGGAAGAAAAAAATGCCAGAACTTTTGGGGGAGGCTCTGAGGATGGATGAGAGGGGTCAGAGGCAGGGCAGACATGGGCAGAGAGCAGAGGATCAGCAGAGAACAGATCAGCACAGTGTGTGCCTCAGTCTGCCATCAGATGCTTGGTCTCAGCACTCATACTTTGGGATGTAAAGCCTCCCAAAATGACAGCACAGCTCCCAGAATCCAGCAGGATCTGTGTTTCAGAATGTGGCACAGCTCTGCTTTGTGTGGGGCTAAAATCCTTCATGGTTACTGCCAGCCTCATTTCATCTGCTGCCTGCTCCTCACTGGTGCTAGTGCACATTGGTGCTGAACAAGAAAGACTCTGGGAGTTTGACCCTTCACAAACAACACCACCTGACAGCTGCTGCAGAGGCATCCTGGAGCACCTCTCCACAGTACAAATAATTCTGGAAACAAAGCTCTTCTGAGCTGAGAAGAATGAAAAGTCAACACCTACCTGAGCTGCAGCATCCTCAGGTCATGGTTAATTCTGTATTTCAGGTGACACACACGATCGAGTGTTGGTTCTGTTCGGCATCTCTGGGGAGAAATAATTAGTTAAAACCATCACACAGTAGCAGCTCAGTGGTTCATCTTTTAGTCACTAAAGTGTGCTGAAGGCCTGGGTCAGAACAATTTGCTTCTGCGTTTATCTTACAGTGAAGTCCTCCACATTGAGCCACCAAACTACGTTTTAATGTCTAAGAACATATATCAGTATTGAACATTTCTTTGGGGCTAGCAGAATGTTGCCTTCTGCTTCAACAAGGTCCTGAGTTCTGTGTACCACAGTGAACTGTCAGGTGAGATGTTCTTCTGATATGACAAATCCTATGCGCTTGTGCTCAGGTGCACAGCAGGGAAGAGAACTCAAGCTCCTTCCCTGATGCTCAGCAGAGCCCTGCACACCTGCTCTAAATAATGGGAATTGCAAGGAAGGCCCAGATACAAATTAATGAAGCCATGTTAATTAGCTAGCCAGGCACTAAGCAGAGTTTGCTTTGTGGGCATGAACTGTGAGGATGTGAAGGAAATGGAAAAACAATTAACTGCTTTTCAGGGAGGACTCAGAGACTTGGACAGGGTTAACTGGGTCATCATCTGACTTTAGTCCTGCCACTGAGAGAAAAGGAAATGGAAAAAGAGGAGAAAGAAAGGTAAGAGA